>PVKM010000138.1:23107-123384 GCA_004027735.1 Carollia perspicillata | reverse complement strand
GCCTGCTATCACCCCATCTGCCTTCCATACACAGTGTGTGGGTCTTTCATGCCAAACTGCTTGGTGCTTTTGAACCACTGACAAGGATGTATTGTTTTCATACCTTTACTCATTCTGTTTTCTGGATTTTTTCTGAAATGCTTTTTCTTTCCTTTTGTCTCCTGGCTGACTCCTGTTTGTCCTTCTGGATGTCTCAGGAAGCCCTTGATTTATACCTCATGACAGTTGAACTGTATATTCACTGGATCACCTTTGCTGTTGGGGGCAGGACCTTTCCTTTCATAGCTTTATTTTGCTATGTCTGTTACCGTGTTTGGCACTTGGCTCAGTGGGTTAGTAAATACATATAAAATAAATGAAGACGGGGAGGGGGTTCAGTGGAGTCCCCTTTAAAACTGTACTACTTAAGAGTTCTAATAAATATTTGTTCATATTAGGGCTTGCGTCTTGTGTATGTGAATATTACTGGGTTAGAGAAAAGTTATCTGTATGAAGTATGTCCTTAAAAGTAGTATTCCTTCCCTGCTTGGAATGACTCTGTTAGGTGTTGTACTGCAAACCCAAAGGTTGTGGGTTTGATTACTGCTCAAGGCACATGCCTAGGTTGCAGGTTCTGTCCCTGTTTGGGGTGCCTATGAAAGGCCACCAATCAGTGTTTTTCTCTCACATTGATGTTTTCTTCCTTCTTCTCTCTCCCTTCCCCTAAGTAATAGTCCTGTTTTTCTGGTTTTGTTTTCTAAACATATACTAGAAATTAAACACAGAACTAGAGCCTTGGAGGCTGTAGGCTGCAGGTGGCAAATACAGGCATGTGGGCTGAATCTGGCCCTCCACCTTATTCTACCTGGTTGCATCACCGAGCTCCTTGCCCCTAGTTAAGGAGTAGTTGCATTTATACTGTCCTAAAATTACAATTGGCCCTTTGAAGGCAACTGCAAGGCTGATGTGGCCCCGGTGAAAATGAGTTTGACATCCCTGTGCCTATGGGCAGTGCATTTCAGTACTTCCTGGAGTGGTTTCTGCTTTAGAGCTTTTAGCACACTCGCCTAAAAAACAGTAACTGTAATGCTTCTTAATCCTTTCTGTTTGCCCATTTGGTGGTTTAAGCAACCAAAAGTCATATGGAAAAGTCTGGTAATAAAGCAGAGGCCCATTTTGTTGTGCAAAACCAATTGAGGTATAATAAGGAACTACATGGGTATACTTGTAAGCTGGCACCTCATGGCTGCAGAACATTTTGGGTGTTAACAATGTCACGCTGTCCACTTGCGTAAGCTCTTTTGTGTCAGTATACCCATAACTTGATAATTGTACCTTGTACATAGTGTACATTACTATTTTGTTTAGTAATTTGGATGAATTACTTCTGTTAGGTTGAAATCTTGACTCATTCACGTTTTTCATTTATTTAGCAATAATTTCACTTCTATGCAATAATTGACACAGACTGGTGTCAAAGGTGAATTCTCCATAAAGGCAACACAGATAAACTGTTACTCAGAAATCGTGAATACTTGAAATCACAGGGTAAACAGTGAAATTTTTATTTTTTAATAGGGTTAGTGTTTCCCCCCTGTCAATTTAGAAAAATGTACTTCGTTTTACCTTTATTTGGGAAAAGAAACTAGTGGAAGGGATATGTAAAGTGTATCTTAAACATGTTCAGAACACTTTCTCTAAGAGCATTAGGAATATAAGTTAAGATGAAGGTTGGGTAGTCTTTGGGAGGGACAGGAAATTAAGGATGGTAGGGGATACCAGTTTCATTATCATATTGGGTCTTATAAAACACATCAAGTACATGGTGATTAGTCAGAGGGAGAAAACAAACCTGGTGACTGCTTTCTAAGAACAGATCAGATTTCATATTAGGTTATGAAGTTTATGCACTGTTCTTCATTCCTTTACAAAACTAAAAGTTGTTTAATACTTTAAGTGCTGCAGGAATGTTCAAGGTTGCAAGAGATAGGAATTTAACTCAAACTACATTAAGTCAAAACAAAATTTAAAAGATGAATTTATTGGGCCACATAGCTAGCAAATGACAAGGATACCATTTGAACTCAGAATCAAATGAATAACTGCAGGAAGGAAGACCCCTGTCACTTGCCCAATTCCTGGGCCATTTTTTGGTTGCCTGGAGGTTGGGATACTTGGATTGGCCAAACCTAACACATCTGCAGGATCTGTTACTGGAAGGGAGATGGGACTCTTAACTAGATGGATAGAAAGTAGCTGCAATAGCTTAGTACTACCTTTTGGTTTTGTTACTGGATTAATACTCATGATAGGTTCAGTTCTAAATTCGAACTATAATTAATTTCTTACTCTAGTACCTTGTTAATTTTTATCATATAGAAAAAAGAAAGATTGTCAATGCACAGTGGTATAATTTTTAAAATGCTAATGTTCTGTTGGTTAATTTCCTGTATCATCATACATGGCCAGTGATTCTTTGTCCTTTATTTTAGTTATGAAGGTAATACTTTCTTATTGCAGAGAATTGCAGGGAGGGGAGGAAGCATACAGTAGGTCACTCATAATCCTGCCGTCCAGAATTATTTTTACTTACTGAGCAATTTATTTGTCACTGAACAACAGATATTTAAGAAACTATATAGTTTTCCATGTGTTATGCTTTAATATACTAGTTCATTGAATTTTCAAAATGATGTAGGTGGTAGTTCCATGTGGGAGTTGGGTAATCAGGCAATGTGTAATATGAAACAAATAGAGTCTCTTGATTTGAAAAGTATGTATTCTTATCTGTTTATACGGTTCATTTTGTATTCTTCTAAGAAAAAATTTTTCTGAACACTTCATGGTTTTAGGATTTGTATTTGTAGAAAATAAGGCAAAAATCCAGGTTATGGTTTTCTTTTCAGATTGTTTCCATTTGAGGAATAATGAAAATGTTGAGGAATAATTAATATCTGTAGCATAATTAACTCTCCCAAATTTTTTTATTAAAGAACAATTATGTATACAAGGCAACCTTGATTTAATGTTTTTACGCTGTTTGTTTAGATTGGTGGTTCTAAACTTTAGTATGCATCAGAATCACCTGGAAGGTTTGTTGAAAGGCAAAGCTTGTTGAAATTCTGGGGCCCAGCTCCCAGAATTTTTGATTAAGTAGGTTGGGTGGGGCCTGAGAATTTGCATTTCTTACAAGTTCTTAGGTGATGTTGATGCTGCTTGTCTGGGGATTGCACTTGAGAACTGCTGGTTTAGATAACCTTACATTCTCCTTAAGAGAGAAGCCAGCCAGGCTTTCTAATGAAACCGATGACAGTTTTTGATGTTGGTTGTGGAAAATTATGTCTTGGCAATTCAAACTTGTCAAAGTGAAGTCACAAGTAAGTGATCAGCATTCTAGGGGCCATTCTGAAGCTGGCACGAAATCTGATGCCTTAACTATCAATACATCATGTGAAGCGTGGGAATGTTTATAAATTGGGTTACTATATCAGCTAAACTTATATCTTTTTTGCATTCTAAAATCAGCTGTTCTCTTACATTGCTGACACTTGCGTTGGATTTTAGATATATGTATTTTAAAATCCTATTTTTCATCCTATGTTAGAGAGACAAACATCTTTCTAATCAGTAAATCAACATTCCAATAGCATGTTGGCAAAGAACAGGAATAGGTAATTCATAAAAGAATACAAGTTAAGTTAGGAAAGATAAGAAATATATAAGCTTCCCATTTCTCAAGTAAATATGAAACAATATAGCGTATTTTGGCAAGTCAAATACTAAATATTAAAAAAAATTAGTGAGGCTGGGAAGTGGGCACTCTCTCATGGATGCTTAATGGGTGGGTAAGTTGACTTAAATTTTCTGAAGTCCATTATGGTGGTTGGTATCAAATTTATTTAAAATATTTGTGCCCTGATTCCAATAATTTAATTTCTAGGAATTTGTGTGATCTGTATGTAAAAATTCCTGTGTAAATACAGGTATATTAATTGCATCTTTATTGTAACCAAAAAATAAAAATTGCCCACATAAGAATCAGGAGTTGTTAAAAAGTGTGAAATAGTCATGAATATTTTGCAGCTCTCTCATCAGGGATGGGAATGTAAAATGGACAACTCTGGAAAAGAGTTTGGCAATTTCTTACAAAACTAAACATTTACTTACCATATTACCTAGCAGTTGTGCTCTCAGGTACTTATCACAGTGAAGTGAAAACTTATGTTCACAACAACCTGTTCGTGGCTACTTTGTTTATAGTAGTCTAAAATGGTGAGCAACCTAAATGACCTTCAGTAGGTGAATGGTATGTTCATACCCTAGAATGCTACTAAGTGATTAAAAAGGAGCAAACTATTGATACATACAAGTGTCGTGGGTCTCAGGAGCATTGTTCTAAATGAAAACATCCTGCACGATGTTGTAAATCAGTGCCGTCCGGTATAAATATATGCATTGCAAGCCACATGTGAATTTAAAACTCTCTAGTAGCCACAGTAAGAATATAAAAAGAAGCCCGTGAAGTGAATTTTAATAATACATTTTATGTTTATCTCACTATATCAAAAATATTATAATTTTAACATGTAATCATTATAAACTTGCAGCAAGATGTCTTGCATTCTTTATTTTATACCAGGTCTTCAAAATCTAGTGTGTGTTTTGCAATTATAGCTGACTTCCAGACTAGCCACGATTCAGTAGCTGCATGTGGTTAGTGGCTACCATATTGGAGAGTAGTTGAGAGCCAGGTCTGTCAGACCTGCTCTGCCATCCTTGCAGAGCTGTAACGCCAGCTCTGCCATTTGCTATCCTTGTGGTGTTGGGCATGTTACCTGAACTTGTGTTTTAGTTTTTCATTTATGAATAATGACTTCTTCACAGGTGATGGGTATTGTAAGGGTTAAATGAGTGAATGTGTGTAGTATGCTAGGCACAGGACTTGGCACAGAATACATACTGTAAACAATATACAGCCATTGGTAATGTTATTTTCATTCCAGTAGAGTGTGTCTTGGATTGAATGACAAATCAATCTAAAGACATGACTGATTTCTTTATAATATTACCAGTGGATAAATATATAAATAGTACATAAGGTAATCTTTATATTATGACTGATGAATGGACAAGTACCTGAGCACTCATGTGCAAAATACTGCACCAGTCACTTGAACTTTCTGTGAGTCTTGAGATAATATCCTCAAATACTATGTATTTGCATAGTACTTTACGTTTTGCATGCCAGCTTTATATGTATTTTCCCCATGTAATACCCAAAGCAATCCTGATAGGTAGTCATTATTCCAACTTTGTTAGTTGAAGGAGCTGGGGCTTAGAACAATGAAGTGACTTGGTTGATTTCATACTCAGTAGAATAGAGAAATAGAAAGGTGACTTAACGAAATGGACACGTTACTATGGTACCATAAGTGGCGAAACTGCATTCTTTTGATTCTTTCCCTTCCACCTTTGCCTTGGCCTTGTCCTGGGCTATTTGAATTAGAACAGGGAGATAATATGTCAGTTGAATAGCTACCTCAGAATTATCCTGTGATTATTAGCTTAACCAGATCATGTATGGTATAAAAAGTTAACATAAGCCTGTGTAGATTATTAGTTAATTTATTTTGCTGTTGTGGTATTTCTGTTTGTAGTGTTTATCATTCTATTTCTTGGTTAAATATATGTTCAAAAATAGGCTGAGAATATGTAATATATGCTAACTGTCTTAAAATCAGATTCTTTGAAGTGCTGTTCAGCACTTGACTTATTCAGAAAATTACACAGTTCTTTGAAAGAACATTGCATGTCACCATCACTCTCAATGGTGAGAGATAGTGAGGTTGTGAATGACTGACTCTCTCAAGATAGGGAGGGGTTCAGTGGAAGGCACTTGCCTCCTGGGCAGAGTCAGGTGTAGCATATGTCATTAGGTGTTCATTGTTCATGTTCTAATATGTAGATTCTACTTTCACTGTTATACATTGTTGGTTTTACTTCCAGTTTGTTCTCCAATTAGGAAACTTGAGGACATGACATTCAATTTATTCTTGAGTACTCTGGGACAAAAATGTATGATATGATAGTAAACTATCAGCTCTATTTTTATTTATATATTTTTGAAGAGGGAGAGAAACATCGATCAGTTGCCTCTTATACATGTTCCAATCACGTACCAAAGCCCCTACCCAGGCATGTTCCCTGACCAGGAATCTAATTGGTGGGACAGTTAGGTTTGCAGGACCATGCCCAACCAATCCACACTGGTCAGACCATCAGCTCATTTTTACAACTACTTTTGGTGTGCATCAATAATCTGTATTTATAACAGGAATTATATTTTGGTGTTCATAACCAGAATGATAGGGGGAAGTAGGTAGGAAGCGTGTTCTTTGCCCCTTGGTTCTCTACATTTTTTTATTTTTTTCCACCCTTCAGCTCAGCATGATTTGCCTGACAATGTCTCTCTTCCCTTCTACTCAACTTTAACTGTAGATTTAGGACTACAAATCTTGGGCAAAGAACCCATCAGAAACCTATACTAAGTACTCACTATTTCTAATCTGTATGAATCTTAGCCATATAAAATTCTGCATTGGTGTTTTATTGAAGGACCATGGTGAGGATTGTGAAATACAGCTATCCTGATTGAGTTTTGGGATGAAATTTTATCGAATGCAATCATGTTTCAAAGATTTCTGTTTTGGCAGGGGGAATCTCAAATGCCTAGGATTTCTTAAAAGGTCTGACTGAAAACAACTTCTGTTACTGCAATTACTGTGAATAAAAACTTTAAAAAAATGTCATTGTAAGATATTATGTATGTACAGATAGATGTATATGCTAAGTTTGGATTTTAAAGTGTGGGTTGCAATTAATATTTGAAATGTTTTGAAATTTCCAGAACTAGGTGATTTCTGTGTCTCCTTCAGCTCTAAAATATTGTGATTTGTTGTATCAGTTCTGGCAATTCATAATAAATATCAATGATAAAATGACTGTTAACTATCACAATGCCAAATTACTTGTCTAAAAACATATAGAAAACAACTTATGTGTAATTTCTCACCTCTTCTATCCCAAAATGCATCAGTAGGTATTTATAAACATTTCAGAGTCTCTAAATAGGAAAGCTTTATTTTTCAGAATATTTTGGCATTATAGAGTTCACATCTGGCTGAACAGTGTCCTTATTTAAGTTATAATTAATGTTTTTATTTTGAAGTCCCATATGTATGAGTAACAAATCCTTCTGTCTGACTTTTCCCAGTCTAAGAAATTAAATTCATTACAGACTGACCAAAACACTGTAAGCAGGGGTGTCCAACCCACAGGCCCAGGACGGTATGAATGCAGCCTAACACAAAATCATTAATTACTAAAAACGTGTTTGTGGTCAATCAGTTTTTGTTACTGTTTGTATATTTAATGTGTGGCCCAAGACAACTCTTCTTCCAGTGTGGCCCAGAGACGCCAAAAAATTGGATATCTCTGTCACTATAGATTGTTATTAATACCCGAATAAGGTTGTTTAAGATAAGGGCTTCCCCTCAGAACGCCTGCTATGGAAGATGAGGGTTTTTTAAGTATATACGGGTGTCCTACAGCCCTAGGGATGTTTTTTCTTAGTTCTTATTATATCACTTAAAAGAATGACTCTGGTTCATCTTTTTTTTAAAAAAAGTTTATATTATTGAAATGGTTACTACTTGGATCAAGCCCCAGAGCAGTGCTTGGTTCTAATAAAGCAGATGTACATTGGTCATTTTTCATGCCTAGCATTTTTGAACAACTTTTACTGAGTGAGCTAGGTGCTGTTAAATGTAACACAGACCAAGAAGGATCGCTATTAGTTAATAGGAAGAACAGTGGGACACTGCTCATCAAAAGCTTCATTGGTGATCTACATCCAGTCCACTAATAATGATTATAAGGGCCAACATTTAATAGGCCTTTAACATAGTACAGGCACTATGTTAAATCCATTTCATGCATTCTCATTTAACCCTTGAGTCTGTGATATATACATAGATACATCCCCATTGTACAGATAAGGAAATGAGACCTAGAGCAGGGGTGTCCAACGTGTGCCCCAGGATGGCTATGAATGTGGCCCAACACAAAAGCATGTATTTACTTAAAATATTACTTTTTTTATTACTAAGTTTTATTACTTAGATATATACATTTTCTATATTAGTGATTATAAACTTGGGAACTGCTCGATAATTTTAAAAGATTCTCGACAGGGCTACTGCATAATTAGGGGTATTATGTGAAGACTTTTTTGCTTATCTGTGGTGGCAGATACCACGAAAATGATGCACGGCTTTTTGTTTTTGCTCATCAGTTTTCGTTAGTGTATGTGTATTTAACCTGTGGCCCAAGACAAACTCCTCTTTCACTGTGACCCAGAGATGCAAAAAGGCTGAACACCCCTGACCTAGAGCTTATATTCCTCTCGCAAGTTATGTAGCAGAGTTGCCCTTGACTCATATCCTTTCCAGCTTCACAGGATTGCCTGTTTATTGTTTCACTTTAGGTTTTTTTTTTTTCCCCTCTGATGATGGCATTATGATCTGTGCAGCCACCCAATCTATAGACTTCATTTTAGGCATTCATCCATAGCAAGCAGACAGAAAAGGGAACGGGAACTCTTGCGTACTTATGTTAAGAAAGTAGATCTTCTCATCGCAGGAAAAAAATCTATGTATTATGATGGATGTTAAGTAGACTTATTGTGGTGATTGTTTCACAATATGTACAAAAAGTGAATCATTATGTTGTACACCTGAAACTAATATAATAATATTCATATTTATGCAGTATAAAACTGTTTTAAAAAAACATTTGGTAAATACATGACTTGGAAATAATGCCACACTGGTTTACTTCCTCCCTTTAGTTTCTAATTTTACCCTTTGCATAGTTTGTTGCACTCTTAAGATAGGTCTCTCAATTATCTCCCTGTCAAGTTTATACCTGCTTTACTGCTCACTTCTGAGATAGGAATAGATTATAAAATAGAATTCTACAGAAGCAATGTTTTAAAAAGTGATCCCTTTCAGGAGAACTCTTAAAGAATGCCTTCCTCTTAAATTCCATTCTGTTCTGTGCTCACTGGCTTACGGTTGTGGAAACAGAGCTATCTCAAAAGGTTTGTAAAACAGTGACTATAGAGACTAAGAGAAGACCTCTCTAGACTAAGAATGTAGCTTGGAAGGGGTAAAGGTGGATTAAAATTGTCAAGATCCTGAAGTCTGTATTTTTCTTTGAAATTTTGCAGCTGACTTAGGACTTAGAATGGTACTAATTCTCTTAGTAAAGCATTTTCCAAGAGGTTAACTGCAGAAGTTTTTTAACTCATTAATAATTTAGGTATTGAAATTTTATCTGTTATTTTTCAGGAATGAGGTCCTAGATGATCTTTCCCTTTAGGCTGGTACTGTTTTATAAATGAAGCCTTAGAATTGTATGTTAGTATTTTTAGAACTCTCTGACCTCCTCATGAATATCATGAAAGAATGTATTTCTCATGATAAATTGGATGTTTTCTTTTTTTTTTTAATATATATTTTTAAAGATTTTATTTATTTATTTTTAGAGAGAGGAGAAGGGAAGGAGAAGGAGAGAAACATCTGTGTGGTTGTCTCTCATGTGGCCCCCACCGGGGACCTGGCCCGCAACCCAGGCATGTGCCCTGACTGGGAATTGAACTGGCAACTCTTTGGTTTGCAGTGCGCGCTCAGTCCACTGAGCTACATGAGTCAGGGCTGGGTGTTTTCTTAAAAAGAGGATTTGTTACATTTTAAATTAACCTACTAAGTATTTAATTATTTACTGGAGTACGAACTTTGAGAATAAATAGTCAATGAAAATAGAGATTAATGTTGAATCTCAGAGTTGGTTTCTAAATAGATATTATATGGAAACTTTTGTTGAGTAATACCTAGTTTTTAACAAACTGGAAATGTACTATTCAAAAATGAATAAATTCAGTACATAGCAACCAGGTTGTTCCCTAAATGATGATCTTTCACAAAATTTAGTGTTAGACCTAATCCCAGTAAGTTAAATCAATTAATGGTAACTTGAGTCATTTTGAAAGTTGTACATTATTTTCAGAATTTGAATTAATTTTATTGATAATACAATCACAGAAAATTGGTATAAAGATACAAGTTTGTCTCAGTGACCAGTATAATCTTTAAAGTATACTTTTTAGTTTTGTTTTTTTACTACCAGAAATTTATTTTATTTCCACTTGTGATTTCGTCAAGTTGTAATTACCCTGGCTGGTGTGGCTCAGTGCATTGAGCCCCAGCCTGTGAACCAAAGGGTCACTGGTTGGCATCCCAGTCAGGGTACATGCCTGGGTTTCGAGCCAGGTCCTCAGTAGGAGGCTCAGTTGTATTTAATTCAGCTTTATGAATTCTACATCAACCACATATTGATGTTTTACTCTGTCTTTCTCCTTCCCTTCCTGTCTCTCTAAAAATAAATAAATATGTACTAATTATCTTTTTTCCGTTTCTCCTTTCCTTTATCTAGGCTCTATAGTTTTATATGAAATACTGCTTTAGAAATGAGATTTTTATTTGTAATTCTTCAGTACTACTGTCTTGGCTATAAAGTGGAATTCAGATTTACAGTAGTTTTTATTGTTCTCTGACTTCTTAGTAATAGGTAGTATCCAATATTTTGGACGTTTTTGTGTCATTGTAACTTTTCTACTCCTAGTGTAATGAACCAGATTTTCAAGGAAGGGGGTATGAAATAGCTAAAGCTTCTAACTTTGATTTTATGGTGATGTCTACTACTTAGTTTTTTATTTTAAAACTCTCTTACTGCTACGTAATTGAGTACATGTATCTGAATTCTAGAAAGTAAGATGCAGTATGTGGTTTTCTTGTGTTCTTTATGTTCCTTCCTTTAAAGAATAGACTTTGACTGATGGATTGTTCCTTAGGAGTTAGATATGTGTAGCAGATAAATCAGACTTTTTATAGTTCTGTTTTTGAGTATATAATTTGACCTTCAATTTGGCAGATATTCACATTAAATTGTGGAATGCTTTCTACTGTATATGAATGAACACATTTTTAATTCTTAACACTGGCTATTTAGAATCAGAAACAGCAATCTTGTTGGCCTCTCTTCTGCTTTATATTAGAAAGCAACATAAGAATGATGAATGCAGAGCACTTAGCCCCAGTTTCCAGTTATCTTACATGGTTTAGAATTTCCTCATCTAACCTTAAAATTCTTTTCGGTCATTAGTTTCAAATTTTCATCACCACCACCACCACCTTTTCCCTCTCCAGGGTTGGGGGTGGTGGGAAACAAACCCTGGAAATGAACAAAAGAAGGCTTCTGGCAAATAAAAATTGATTTACTGTTTTTTTCTTTACCTTTTGTGTTTTAAGACTTAGAGATTCAAAAGTAGGGAAAGACGCCCCACTTCTCCCCTTGTCCAGCTGCATGAAAACTTTTAGATGATGTGAAACAGGAAAGAGCTAACTAGGTAGATAATTGACTTTTGAGTAAACTCAGTCTGGTTGAGTTTCTTTTCTTTCACATCTTTTCTTGTGTTGGACAGAAAAATGTTTAGGTCAGATACTGGTGTGGAGATAAGGAAGAAGAGTAGGGTTACTCTACTGTAGGGAATATGAGAAATAGTGTAGTGACCTCAATTACTTGAAGTTGTAAACAAGCTAGATTTATGATGTCTTCCAGTCAGGAAAACCACTTTATGCCATGGTAAAACCCGGCGGTACAGATGGTTTCTGAAGGGATTCATGTTATAATTTCTAGGGTGTGCGTGTAATAATGGTATTGATACTAAATTTACAGCTAAAGAGTTAGGCTCTATTGACAATTAAAATTACTAGGAATGAAAACACAACATTTTGAAAATACAAGCTAACAAGAAAATAGTTTGCTGTCTAAACATTTGCTCTATTTGTAGCCTTTCTAGAATATATCATCAAATAGTAAACTAGATTTTATCTCCTGATACTGAAATATGATAAACAGTAATTCTTATATAAAATGTATTTTGTGCCCTGGCTGGTGTAGCTCAGTGGATTGAGCATGGGCCTGTTGAAGCAAGGGGTCGCCGGTTCGATTCCCAGTCAGGGCACATGCCTGGGTTGCAGGCCAGGTCCCCACTAGGGGGACTCACGAGGGGCAACCGCACATTGTTTCTCTCCCATCCTTTCTCCTTCCCTTCCCCTCCCCTCTTTCTAAAAATAAATAAATAAAATATTTTTAAAAATAAAATGAATTTTGTATACCAGTGTACAGTTCTGTATTACTTAATCTTTGTCATCTTTGTATTAATTAATCCTCTATTTTAAAGAGCAAAACAAAAAGTCTTGTACTGTAGTCAGGAGAAAAAGCATATTTGTACTTAATTCAGCTTTATTAAAGTAGAATCGGCATATAAGAAACTTTAAAGACTAACCAGAATAACCACCAAAAACAAGATAATGATCTTATCTGTCACCACTAAAAATTTTTCTCTTGCCTCTTAGTAATTCCTTTTTCCCTTTTCTGCCCCTAAGGCAATCACTAATCTGCTTTCTGTCACTATTGATTAGTTTGCATTGTCTTGAATTGTATGTAAATGCAATCATATGTACTCTTGCTTTTTTGGTCTTCTTTCATGCTTGTGTTGATTCATCCTTGTCCATTTGCTAATATTTCATTGTATGTGTATTCTGCTGTTTGTTTGTCCACTCAGCTGTTTGACAGACCTCTGGATTTCCATGTTCTGACAGTTAGAAATGAAGCTGCTCTCTACATTCCTGAACAAATCTTTGTGTGGACACATACTTTCACACTTCTCTGGGGTAAAATATCTAGGAGTGGATTAGTGATTATGTTTAACTTAACTGCCAAACTGTTTTTAAAAATGGTTTTATCATTTTTAAATTCCCAAAGCACTGTATATGAGTTGTGATTGCTCCATATCCTTGCCATCTTTGATGTGGCTAGTCTTTTTAATTTTAGACTGAGAAAGGGTATCTCATTATAGTTTTAATTTGTGTTGCCTTAATAACTATTTTGAGAATGTTTTCATGGGCTTATTTCCTATCTGTATATGTTTTATTTTTCTATATTCATATATGTTTTCAAAGTCTTTTGAGCAGCAGACTAATTAATTTTGATGAGGCCCAGTTTATTATTTTTTATATTTTTTACTTTTTGTGTTATTTAAGAAATCTTTGCCAAATCCAGCATTACTAAGGTTTTCTCAGATATTTACTTCCATTTTTTTTTGTTTGTTTGTTTTACCTCCTACATTTAGGTTTTTAGTCTTTTTTGAGTTGTTATTTTAATACAAATTTGTAAGGGTGAGGTAAGTTTTTTATTATTTATGTCTATATAGTTTTTCCAGCACCATTTATTTAAAAGATGATTCTTTCCTCATTTAATTGCCTTGACATGTTTGTTGAAAATTGGTTAGCTGTATATTTGTTCACTCTGTTTCTGGACTTTTATTTTGTTCCATTGACCTATTTATCTTTTTTTTTTTTAACATGGGTACTAGTGTCTTAATGTAGCTTTATAATGCCATGTAATCAGAGAGTATAATATAAGCCTTTTAATTTTGTTCATTCTCAAAGTTAGTGTATTTTGGCAGTTCTAGATACTTTGCATTTCTGTATAAATTTTACAATCATCTAGTGAATATCTACAGAAAAATGTCTGCTGAAATTTTTATTGGAATACATTGAATTTATAGATAAAGTTAGGAAAAACTCATATCTTAATAACATTGGATTCAGTGTTCTAATCCCTGAACATGATATAACTCTCCATTTATTTGTCCTTTCAGCAATGTTTTTGGGTTGTCAAGTATACAAGTCTTACATATCTTTTGTAAAATTTATCACAAAGTGCTTAACATTTTTGATGGTATGCAAGTGTTACTGCTTTAAGTTCCACAATTTCTGGTTGGTTGTAGTTCATTTATAGAAATAGCATAACGCCTTACTCCCTTAAAAATTAGGAATAAAACAAGGATGTTCACATTTACAAGTTCTATTTAACACTGTACTGGAAGGGTTTGCCAGTGCACTTGACAAATAAAAACTAAATAAATAAAATAATAGTAATAACAGCATCCAAATTAAAAAAGAAGTAAAACGACCTAATTCACAGACAATGACCATCTATGAGAAAAACTACAAAAACTACAAAAGCTGGTAGAATAGCTAAATTTAGCAAGGCTCCAAGATACAAAATGTATAAAAATCCAAGTTATGCTACATGGCAGATAGCTGGCATTCTCAAAATATCCAAATCAATAAAGTTATTGGTGAAAATGAAAAACATCTTTTAATAGACTTTTTGAGCAACCCAATATTAAGTATGGTATTAGCTACAGTTTGTTTTTTTGTTTTGTTTGATTTTGTTTTGGTAGGTTGAGGAAGTTCCTTTCTATCCTAGTTTGCTAAGAATTTTTATTAAGGAATAGATGGTAGACTTTGTCAGATACATTTTTCCTCCTGTGTCTATTAAGATGATTATATGGTTTTTCATATGTAATGCTAAATTACATTGGTTAATTTTAGAATTGTAAACCAACTTGCAATCGTGGGGTAAATCACACTTTGTCAGGACGTATTCTTATGGCAGTAATCCATGTTGGATATGTTTGGTGGAATTTACAAGTGGAGTCATCTGGGCCTAGAGTTTTCTTTGTAGGTACTGGGTTTGCCAAAATGTCCTTTTAGTTTTTTCACTAAAATAAAATACACAGTTTTTTTTCATTTTCACCAGTAGCTTTATCAATTTGGATATTTTGAGTATGTTGGCTATCTCTGTGTGGTATAACGTTGATTGTTCCCAATTAATGTCCCAATTTGATTGCTATCAGCTTAACTGGTTTACCCAACCTTGGAGCATCATCCAGTGAAAAGTCTCCAGCCCAAAACTTCCCACACCACTTTTGACACGTTCAGTTAGTCACAGTACCTTCTCCATACACTGCACGTTATTCATTTTGTTTCAGTTGCATTTTTACCTTTTTTGAAATAACAAAACATAATATGCCAAAAATGTTGCATATTTTCCTCCTTTAGTATTAAAATGGCTACACAGAAGTCACCAATTTCAGTAAGTTTTTTTAAATGTATGCTGATATGACAGCTGTTACAATACAGTCTAATAAAATTGTTTTGAATGAGGTTAAAGATAACTTAGTGCTACTAGAGCCATCTTATGGAAAAAACAAACTTTTTAGGCAACCCAATAGATTTTTAACTACAAATTAAATTTGTTTAAAATGTATAGGAATATTTAAATTATTTTTTTAGTGAACTTTCGCAGTTTGTGTCTTTCAAGAAATGTAGGATTTTGTCAATTTTATAAAAGAAAGTTGTTTATAATGTTCTCAAGTTGTATTTTTAGTATCTGTAAAGATGTCACCCCTCGTACTCATTGGTAATTTGTTCTCTTTTTTTCCTGATTAGTTTGGCTTATCAGAATTTTACTGCTTCCAACAAGCTTTTGATTTCACTGATTTTTCTTTGTTTCACTTTTGTATTTCATTTATTTCTGGTCCCATCTTAACTATTGATTTTCTTTTGCTTATTTTAAGTTTTATTTATTCTTCTATATAGTTATATAAGGTATAAATTGAGGTCATTTTTTGAGAACTTTGATTTTCAAGTACAGGCATTTGGTGCTGTAAATTTATCAAGTATTACTTTAATTACACCCCATAAAATTTGATAATGTGCTTTCATTTTCATTTGGTTCAAAATACTTTCTACTTTTCTCTTTAATTTTTTTTAACTGACATATTATAGTCATGTGCTGCCTCATGACTAAGATATATTCTGAGAAATGTGTCTAGTAATTTTGTCACTATGCAAGCATCATAGAGTGCACTTACCCAAACCTAAATGGTATCGCTACTGTACTTGTATGTACTATATTTTTATATAACTGGCAGCTCAGTAGGTGTGTTTATACTGGCATCACCACAAACAAGGTGAGTAATGTATTGTGCTTCAGCGTTAAGACAGCTGTGATGTCACTATGCAATATTTTCAGTGCTATTATAATCTTAAGAGACCAATATTGTGTATGTGGCGTGATGTTGACCAAGATGTTGGTATGTGGTACATGACTCTATTTAGAATTATGTTGTTTAGTTTCTGAATATGAGGATTTTCCAGATAACTGTTGTTCTGACATGTAATTTAATTTATGTCAGTATTGTTATTAGATACATAAATATTTTAGAATTAGTTTTTTAAAAAATGTATTTTATTGATTGTGCTGTTACAGTGGTCCCATTTTTTTCTCCCCTTTATTCCCGTCCACCCTGTAACCACCTCCTACTGTCATTCCCCCACCTTAGTTCATATTCATGGGTCATACATATAAGTTCTTCAGCTTCTCCATTTCTCATACTATTCTTAACCACCCCTTGTCTATTTTTTACCTACCATTCGTGCTGCTTATTCCCTGTACCTTTTTCCCTATTCTACCCCAACTCCTTTCTGCTGGTAACCCTCCATGTGATCTCTATTTCTGTGAATCTGTTCCTGTTCTAGTTGTTTGCTTAGTTTTTGTTTTTGTTTTTTTTAGGTTCAGTTGTTGGTAGTTGTGAGTTTGTTGTCATCTTATTGGTCAGAGTTTTGGTCGTCTTCTTTTTCTTAAATAAGTCCCTTGAACATTTCATATAATAAAGGCTTGGTGGTGGAGATCTCCTTTAACTTGACCTTCTCTGGGAAGCACTTTATCTGCCCTTCCATTCTAAATGATAGCTTTGCTGGATAGAGTAATCTTGGATGTAGTTCCTTGCCTTTCATGACTTCAAATACTGCTTTCCAGTCCCTCCTTGTCTGTAAGGTTTCTTTTGAGAAATCAGCTGATAGCCTTATTGGAACTCCTTTGAAGGTAACTGTCCCCTTATCTCTTGCTGCTTCTAGAATTCTCTCCTTCATTTTAATCTTGGGTAATGTAATTATGATGTGCCTTGGTGTGTTCCTCCTAGGGTCCAATTTCTTTGGGACTCTCTGAGCTTCCTGGACTTCCTGGAAGTCTATTTCCTTTGTCAGATTAGGGAAGTTCTCCTGCATTAACTGAAACTGAAAATAAGTTTTCAGTTTCTTGCTCTTGCTCTTCTCCTTCTGGCACCCCTATGATTTGGACATTGGGACATTTAACATTGTCCCAGAAGTTGCTAAGCTTCTCCTCATTTTAAAAAAAATCTTGTTCATTGTGTTCTGGTTGAATGCTTATTTCTTTCTTTTGCTCCAAACTGTAGATTTAATTCCCAGTGTTCTTCCCTGCACTGTTGGTTCCCTATATACTTTCCTTTATTTCACTTTTCAAAGCCTTCCTTTTTTCCTGTATTTTGTGACCATACTCAACCTTTTCTTTGAGCATCCCGATGACCAGTGTTTTGAACTGGGTATCTGATAGGTTGGCTATGTCTTCATCACATAGTTTTTTGTTTTTTGTTTTCTGGAGCTTTGATCTGTTCTTTCATTTGGTCCTTATTTCTTTGTCTCAGTGGGGCCTGTTATGTTGTAAGTTGCAGAGCGTTAGGTATTCACTGGGCTGGGCAACCTACTTGGCTGCATTGTAGCACTGTATGTGGGGGAGAAGTCTTGAGAAGGAACAATGAGGCTTGTTCAGCCCTCTGCCAGCTTTCAGTCACTCCTGCTACCCACAAACAAATTGGCCCTTCTGGTGCTGATTCCTGGGTGGGTGGTTTTGTGTACATTCTAGGACCCTATGGATCTCTCCAACAAACTGTCTGGGAGTTTCTCCTGATGCCTCAACCCCCACAGGTGCTTTCAGCCAGAGGCTTTGAGGCTTTATTTCCCTGTGCTGGAACCCAGTGTTGCCCTGTCTGTCTCGCTTCCTAGGTGTTCTTCCCGGTTTATCCACACACAAATGTGGGACTGCCCACTCTACCAGCAGCCACCTTGCCCACCCCAGTCCTCCAGCCTAGGTCTTGCCCCTAGTCCTCTCCACCCCGGCTGCCCATCTCTGCCCCTCCTACTGGTCTGGGTGAATGTTTCTCCTTTAACTCCTTGGTTGTCAGACTTCCCATACAGTTCAATTTCCTGGCAGTTCTGGTTTTTTGTTTTTTGGTTTTTTTTTTAATTTGTTGTTGTCCTTCTTTTGGTTGTACGAGGAAGCAAAGTGAATCTACCTACACTTCATGTTGGCCTGAAGTTTCTAGAATAGTTCTTGATGGAGCCCTTTGTTATTATGATGAAATGACCTTTTTCCCTGGTAATTTTATTGCTCTGATACCTACTTAGTCATGTATTAATATAGCCACTCCCCTTTTTTTTTGGCTAGGGTTAGCATGACATACATTTTTACATTCTGTGTGTGTGTCTATTTGAAATGGGTTTCTAATATATAGTTTATTTAAGCTGTATATAGTTGGGTTTTGTTTTTCTAATCAAATATCCAATTGTAATCAAATATTCTAATCTTTGTGTTTAAATTGTGATGGTAAGACTGTTTACATTTAGTGCAATTATTGATATGGCTGGTTTTAAATCTACTTGTCTTGCCTACTTGCTTTCTATTTTTCCCATTCATTCTTTATTCTTCGTTTTGCCTTTTTTAAAAATTTTTTTAACCCCACTTATGTCCTCCTTAGCTTCTTAGCTATAGCTCTTTGGTTGTTGTAGTGGCTGCTTTTCTATACATCCTTAACTTATTAGAGTTTACCTTCAAGTGGTAGTATATTTCTTTCTTTTTTAAATTTTTTATTTTAGTTGTTGTTCAAGTACAGTTTTCCATCTTTTACTCCCATCCCAGCCCACCCCACCCCCGTTGCTTTATTTCTTTACATACAGCGTAAGAGTCTTGTTGTAGTATGCTATACCTTTCACTGAACTAGCCTTTGTGCTTTTATAGGCATATATTTACTTCTACATGTGTTGTAATCCTGTACAAGTTAATTCTTGCTTTGTGTAGTCAGTTATCTTTTAAAGAGATTTCAAAATACAATGAAATTTCTTTTTTATTTTCCTATATATTTATCATTTTTGGTGCTCTTCATTCCTCTTTGTAGATCCAGATTTCCATGTGGTAATATTTTCCTTCTGCCTAAAGGACTTCCTTTATCATTTCTTATAGTGCAGGTCTGCTGGTGGTTGATTTTTTTGTTTTGTTTTTTATGTCTTACAAATTTAATTTTGCCTTCAGGTAACCGATTTATTAAGATACAATTCACATATTATATGGTACATCCGTATGTAGAATATGTAATTTAGTGGGTTTTTGTATATTCACAGAATTGTGATTCCATCAATACCAACCCCCGACCCACACACCCATCCCTGGTCCTACAGAACCACTAATATACTTTTTGTCTCTGAAGATTTGCCTATTCTGTGTATTTCATATAAATGGAATCATAGAATATGTGGTCTTTTGTGACTGGATCCTTTCACTAGTATAAGGTTTCCAAGGCTCACCTTGGAAATGTGTATGTTGTTGTATGCATCAGTGCTTCATTCCTCTTTGTAGCCAAATAATACCCCACTGTATAGATGTATGCTACATTTTGTTTATCCATTCATCCATCAGTTGATGGGTGTTTTGAATTTTCCCATCTTTTGGCTATTTTGAATAATGCTGTCATGAAATTTATGAACACTTTTTTAAGTAGACAGATGTTTTAATTTCTCTTAAATATATAACTAGGATTGGAATTGCTGGACCAAATGGTAACATTTTGCAGTTTGCCATACTGTTTCTCAAAGTAGCTGCACCATTTTACATTCCCATTTCAGTTTCTTCCCCTTCATTTGGAAGATGTTTTCAATGGATGTAGAAGTCTAGGCTCAGTTTTGATTTTAGTACCTTTAAAGAGATTTTGTTGTCTTCTGGGTTACATCATTTCTGATGAACAATATGCTGCCATTCTTACTCTTTATTCTTTTATAAAATGCATCTTTTCTTTTGACTACTTTTAAAGATTTCTCTTTATCACTGGTTTGTGGCAGTTTCTTTATGATAGGACTTGGTGTAGTTTTCAAGTTGTTGTGCTTGGGTTTTATTGAGTAGTATTTTGCTTTCTACTTAAGGCTCAAATTCTATTGGACACTAAAAAATATAGTCATATAAAGTGAGGTACAGGTAAATCTGCTACTAGTAAGAAATAATATCATAGAAGAGCTAGAGTGCTTTGAATTGCCCTTGGCTACTATTTCTTATTCCAGAAAAAATTTCTTTAGACTGCACTTTAGTGATAATTTTCCAAGAAAACTAGAAATCAGTGAGGTTTACTGGCCCAATGTCATGGAGCAGATTAGTAGTATTAGAATTTGGACTGTAGTTCTGCCCTGTCCTCTTCCCATCATTTACACCACCTTTGATAGACCAAGCATTAGGAAGATGGCTAGAAGTATACCTTTGAGCTCTTAATGCAGTAAGTTTGTTGCTGTGCTCTGTATTTCAGGATTTCTTTAACTCTTAAGATTCAGAATTATGGCAGGTATATGTGTATTTCATAATGAAATAACAGTTTCTTCTCGGTTTCTAGCTCCCATTTTCCCCCATACAAATACTTATGTGAAGTATTTTCTTTCATAATTATAACTAAGACTTTCAAAATGTTGTCTTAGAAAGTCTGTTATTTGGTTTGCTTGATAAGGTAACTTCTTATTTGATACAAGGGGGCTTTAGGGTATGCACTTACTTTCTCTTGACATCTTTTCTATATCAACATTCATTGTAGTTCCTTTCCCTTTGTTTTTAGAATCCTTCCATATTGATTATTCTTTTTGATGACTTTCTTGCACTTGCAATGTTTTTGCAGTGGTGGAATACCTTACATGTCTTTATCTTTTTTGAAGCTGATTCCGGTTGGGTGTACATTGCTATGCATTTGAAACAGATTGTTTAATAATGCAGGAAGTAAGATCATCTTGTTTTTCAGTGTTGAGGTGTGATGAAACTGGTTATATGAGGTCTTCAGAAGGCTATTAGAAGTGTATGAGGAGCCCTGGCTGGTGTAGCTCAGTGGATTGAGCATGGGCCTGTGAAGCAAAGGGTTGCCGGTTCAATTCCCAGTCAGGGCACATGCCTGGGTTGCAGGCCAGGTCCCCAGTAGGGGACACATGAGAGGCAACCACACATTGATGTTTCTCTCCCACTCTTTCTCCTTCCCGTCCCCTCTCTCTAAAAATAAATAAATAAAATATTTAAAAAAAAAAAAGAAGTGTATGAGGAGCGGCTTTTCTGAATGAAAAACTTCAATATTAAAATATTTCAAAGACAATACTTAAAATTTTTATAATTTTTTAAAGGTCAGATTTATTGAGCTATTTAAATACTATAAAATTGACCCTTTGATATACAGGTCTATGAATTTTGTTGAACTAAGTCTTGTAATTACAATCAAAAAGAATATTTTTGTTGTCCTGAAAAGTGCCATTTTGCTCTTTCATCAGCAGTTTAGGAATTCCATTTTCTGTGCATTCTCCTCTCTACTTGGTATTGCCAGTTGTTTTGTCTTTAATATAGCCAGTACAGTAGGTGGCATCTCATTGCTGTTTTAATTTATATTTCTCTAGTAACTAACCATAAGCCTCTTTTCATGTGCTGATGTGAATAATCCATACATCTTTTTCTTGATGTGACTCCATATTGGCCCATTTAAAAACTTTGTTGGATAACAGTTCTTTATCGGATACATGTTTTATAAATGTTTTCTACTAGTCTGTGGCTTTTCTTTTCTTAATAGTGCTTCGGGGTGGGGGGAATTGGAGGAAGGTGGTCAAAAAGTATAATCTTCCAGTTATAAAATAAATAAGTACAAGGGATGTAGTATACAACATGATTATAGTTAACCCTGTTGTATGATGTAAAGGGCAGTTATGAGAGTAGATCCTAAAAGCTGTGGCCACAAGAATATATATACACACAAAAAAGTAGCTATATGATAGATGTTAACTTACTTATATTGTAAGTTTACCCACACATGTTGTGATATATTGCTATTCCATAGAAGTAGTAGGGCATATGTAATATATTGGGTTTTTTTTAACTCTTGAAATAATTGTACATTCATATATGAGAAATACTGCAAGGAAATCTCATATCCTTTATCCTGTTTTTCCTAATGGTAACATCTTCCCTTAGCTGCAGTGCAATATCACACCCAGTAAATTGACACTGATAACAATCTACAAACTGAATAAGATTCCTCTCCTTTTACATGGACCTTTGTGTGGAGTTGTGAGGGCAGGGGTGGAGAATATGAAACTGCACATCTACATGTACATAATGTTATCTATCACATGTGTGGTAATACTTGCGTAATACTACCACAGTCAAGATTTAGAAGAGTCCCATCACAAAAATTCCTCTGGATACTGTTTTATAGCCACAGTCACCTCCCCCACCACCAACTTCCTTGGAAACTACAAAATTTTCTCCATCTCTATGATGTCTTCATTTCAAGAATGTTATGTAAATGGAATCACATACACAACCTTTTGAGATTTTTTTCACTCATCATAATTTCTTTGAAGTCCATTCAAATTGTGTATATGAACTGTTCGTTCCTTTTTATTATTGCTTAGTGGTTGGTATCCCATAGTATGGATGTACTACACTTTTAACATTTACACGTAAAAGGACATTTGGGTCATTTCCAGGTTTTGGCAATGAATGAATAAAGCTGCTATAAACACTTGTGTACAGATTTTTGTGTGAATACAAGGTGGAGCAAAAAGTAGGTTTATCACTGTTCCTATAGAAAATAATACAATAATTAAATAATAATATAAGGGTAAACTCTGTTTTTCATACTCACAATTATAAACCTATTTTTGCCCAACCCTGTATATAAGTTTTATTTCTCTAGGATAAGTACCTAAGAGTACAGTTACTGGGCAAGTACATTGAGACTGGAATATGGGTGCTGTGGTAGAAATTTCTAAACACCTGACCTAACATGGGAAACTTTGACCATCTCTAGTTTCCTTTAATTCTAACAGTTTGTTTGAAAACATAATTGTTGCCCTGGCTGGTGTAGTTCAGTGGATTGAGCGTGAGCCCATGAACCAAACAAACACGGTAGGATTCCCAGTCAGGGCACATGCCTGGGTTGCAGGCCAGTTCCAGTTCCCACCAGCGGACACATGAGAGGCAACCATACATTGATATTTCTCTCCCTCTCTCTTTCCCTTCCCTTCTAAAGATAAATAAATAAAATGTTAAAAAAAGAAAACATAATTGTTTATTGGTAAATAAGGGATATAAGAATATTTTGAAAAGTAAATTAACTTCAACATTACAAATTTTGAGGGAATTTTGTTGTTAGTGTTCACTTTTAACAGTTTTCTTACATTATAATTTACTGTACAATTCACCTATCAAATAATTCTGTGAGTTTTTTTTAACTTGAACAGTTGTACAGCTATCACCATAGCCCAATTTGAGAACCCTTGAAGCACTTCAAAAAATTACATTGAGCGTGTTTGCAGTCAGTCCTCACTTTGCATATCCAGAAATTTCATGTCAGTGGGATCATTCAGTATATAGTTTTCTGTGTTAGGCTCTTTCAGTAAGCATACTGTTTTTGAGTTTTTGAGGTCTGTCTGCCTTGTTACATTACTACAGTTCACCTGGCATAGGGAAACTACTTTTTCTGTATTTACCAGTTAATGCATTAGGACAGTTTCCAATTTGTGTGTGTGCATTGTTATTTCTCTTCAGGTAACCTTAGGAGTAGATTGCTGACTTAATGTGGTAATTGTACATTACCCTTTAATATACACTAATTGTATATTAAACCCTTTAAGAAAATGTCAAACGGTTTCCAAGTGGTTGTGCTATTTTTATGTTAACCACTAGAAATATGTGAGAGTTCCAGTTTCTCCCATGTTATCACTAACACCTGGTATTGCCTTTTTGATAAAGCTTGTTAGTATATTTTGGTACCTCACTGTAGTTTTTTAAAATTATATTTTATTGATTATACTATTAGAGTTGTCTTGATTATTTGGTCCTTTGCCCCCCTACACCCAGCACTACCTACTCTCTCAGGCAATCCCCTGCACCATTTTTCATGTCCATGGGTCATGTGTATAAGTTCTTTGGCTACTCCATTTCCTGTAGTGTACTTTACATACCTATGGCTGTTCTGTAACTACCTGTTTGTATTTCTTAATCCCCTCACCTCTTCACCCATTCCCCTACATCCCCCTCTCCCATTTGGCAACCATCAAAACGCTCTTTGTATCCATGATTGTGTCTTTGTTCTTATTTGCTTAGTTTTTTTTTATTAGATTCAATTGTTGCAAGATAGGTATTTATTGTTCATAATTGTGATACTATTTGCGTCCCTTAACATTTCTTATAATAATGGTTTGGTGATGATGAACTCCTTTAGTTTTTTCTTGTCTTGGAAGCTCTTTATCTGCCCTTTGATTCTACATGACAGCTTTGCTGGGTAGAGCAGTGTTGGCTGTGGGTCTTCACTCTTCATGACTTAGAATATTTCTTACCAATCCCTTCTAGCCTGCAGAGATTCTTTTGAGAAATCAGCTGACAGTCCTGTGGGAACTTCCCTGTAGGTAACGCTATGCTTTTCTTTGCTGCTTTTAAGAGTCTCTCTTAATCTTTAATTTTTGGCATCTTAATTATGTGTCATGGAGTGGGCCTCTTGGTATGCATCTTGTTTGGGAGTCTCTGCTTCCTGAACTGGTGTGTCTGTTTCCTTCACCAAATTAGGGAAGTATTCTTTCATTGTTTTTTCAAATAGATTTCCAATTTCTTGCTCTTTCTCTTCTTCTGGCATCCCTATGATTTGAATGTTGGACCTCTTGAAGTTGTCACAGAGGCCACTTATACTGTCCTCTATCTTTTGGATTCTTTTTTCTTGTTCTTATTGGGTGTTATTTGCTTCCTTGTGTTCCATATCATTGATTTGATTCTCGGCTTCATCCACTCCACTGTTGTTTCCCTGTAAATTGTTCTTTATTTTAATTAGTGTATCCTTTGTTTCTGACTGGATTTTTTTACTGCTGTTGAGATCCTCACTAAGTTCCTTGAGCATCCTTTTCACCAGTATTTTGAAGGCTGCATCTGCTGGATCGATAATCTCCATTTCACTTCACTCTTTTTTTTTTTTTTTTTTTTGAGTTTTGATCTGTTCCTTCATTTGGGTCATGTTTCTTTGTCTCCTCATTTTGGAAGCCTCCCTGTGTTTGTTTCTATGTGTCAGGTAGAGCTGCTTTCATTCAGTGCCTTGGTCGTGTGGCCTAATGTATAATGTAGTAGGTCTCCCGTAGGATCCAGTGGCACAGCCTCCCCTATCACCCATACCGGGTAATTGATGTGTGCCCTTCATGTGGGCTGAGTACACCCCACTCTTGTAGTCGATCCTTGGTAGTTGTTGGCAGATCAGTGGGAGGGATTTACCCAGGCCAGTCAGTTGCACGAATTGACTGTGACCACCAACCTTCACCTTCCATGGAGGATCAGCTCTGCAGGGTAGGGTTGTGGTGGTCTGATGTGATCTGTAGTTGTCCACTGGGTGGGTTGGCCCTAGGGTTTCCTGGGTGGTGTAGGCCAAGGTCAGTGATTTGCCCGGGGCCATCCTGGCTGGAATAAAGCAATCTGAGATGGCTTCTGTTTGTGTTGGGCTTGGAGACATCCCAGGTAAAGCAAAGCTGTGAATCTAGGCTGGTTGCTCCAAGTGCTAGGCCTGTGGCTTGCTGAGGCCAGCTGTGCTTGCTTGAGTGGATTTTAGAAAGTTGTGAAGCCTAAATTAGACCAGCCAATCATATGGAAAAGCAGCTTGGGTGGGGCAGAGTCTCTAGGGATCTCCACTGGCAGGTCAAACATTGTTAGCCAGGTAGATGGAGTCTCAGGTATGGGTTTGGGGTGTCAGTTCTGTGGGAGGAGGGTTTAGAAAAGGGACTGTGGCCTCCACTCACCTTGATGCATGATACATAGTTCCTCCCTGTGTGCTGGAGCTCAAAGCAAGTGAATCTGAGTAGGCGAGTTCATGTGTGAGGTCTTCAAGAGGAACTGCTTGGGGCTTCAGCAGTATTCTATCAACTCAGTCCCTGCTGGGTTTTGCAGCCAGAAGTTGGGGGACTGAAGTGGGGACTTAAGCTCCTGACACTGGAACCTGGGGCTGGTGGGCCTGGTATGGGGTACGATTCTTTGCTCCTGAGATAATCCCTCAATTTTTATCCATCACATGTGGGTGAGGGACCAGTCTTGTCCACATCTGCACCTTCCCGCATCTGTGCCCTCCTGCACCTGCACCCCTCCTACGAGTCTGGATGGATGTCACTTCTCTAATTCTGTAGTTGTTAGACTTCCATTCAACTGGATTTCTGACGGTTCTGAGTGATGGTTGTTCTATATTGTAGTTGTAATTATAACATGATTGTGCTATATTGTAGTTGTAATTATAACATGATTGTGCGAAGAGGCAAGCCATGTCTGCCTACAGTGCCATCTTGATTGGAAGTCTACCTCATTGTAGTTTTAATTTGCGTTTCTTAAAGAACTAATGATGAACCTCTCTTGTACCCATTTTTAAAATTGGATTATAAGCCTTTTTAGAATTATAAGAGTTCTTATGATATTCTGGTAATATGCCTTTTTATTTTCTTACTGATGTTTTTTGCAGAGGGAACGTTTTTAAATTTGATGAACTTCAGTTTATCCTTATTTTCTTTCTTATAGAAGACATTTTAAAAACAGTTTTACCAGTGAAAAAATGATGTATATGCATTATGAGGTGACTTTATTAGTCTGTTTATAAAACATTACTGAGTTCCTGTCTTGATTGTTTTCTTAGGTTTTAGTCCCTCCCCCCCAAAAAAAAAGAGAGAAAAGAACAGGTACTGGCATCTGTATTTTTGCCCCATAACCTCTTGCATGTATTCTAAACCTGTGTTTGGTTTTGCCATATTACTTCATATTGAAAAGGCAAGAAATATTTTCACCTTAGACCTGTTCAGGAATTTTCTTGCAGAGCAAATAATACCCCCCACCCGACCTTTGTGTGTTTGTGTGTGTGTATATCTGTTAGCTGTCATCATTTCATTTAAAACTCATAGTAGAAGAAATAAAAATGCTCTTCATCTTTTCATTTTGTAAGTTTTTAATGGAGACTTTATTGTTGCAAGCTTTTTAAAAATTGCTGTCTGGAGATTTATTACAACACTATAATTCTAGCTGAAGAGACATCAAATTTTTGTCCTTTTTTTCCTCCCTTCATGCCTATATATACATCAGTTTTTTCTTTCATTTGCCATTGGTTCACTAGTAATAAATTATCAAACTGCAAGCTAAATCTTGAGTAGATTCTTTTTTTTTTTTGTAAAGGAGGAACTTTGATAAAGGAAGGAATGCAACCATACACTGAATTGTAGTTAGATTTCTTACCCAGTGATCTTAACATGCAAAAGACAACACAGTGATAACACTTAATTGAAAGTGAACTCTCTGGGGTGGATTTCACAATGAGGATAGAAGTTAAGGAGATTGAGTGCTTTTTTTCATATGCTTAGAAATGCTTTGTATCACGTTTAAGACTCTCCCCTGTGCAGAATAAAATTGGCTTTGGAGCACTGTGTAAATATGTATAGATGGCAAGCCATGTAAGTGACTGATAATGAAGATCAGAAACTAGAGGGGCCTGAGATCACCTCTCAGAACACAATAGCATGAACGAAGTAGTACACACTTGCTAATTTATATGTACATTGTGTCCTCCAAAAGCTACACATTTTTCTTGCTACGAAGTAAAAGGACATAGCTAAACTTGGTGCTAAGATTTGGGGAGGGGAAGATAAGGGGAATTCAGGTGTTGCTTCACTGGAAATATTCTGTTGGAGAGAATTCCGTGAGGGAAAAAATGTGGCATGTTGCTGGAGTAACGTAAGCTGTCATGGAAGATTACTTCCATTAGAATTAGCTGTGCCTTTTTGCAAGGTTTCTCCTTTGTTTTATTTGTACACAGTTATGTAGAGGATTTTGAAGGTGGAATGCCTGTTTATGCAGACATTTAACTGTATAGTTTTTTTTTTTAAACAGCACTCCTGATTCACAGAAGTGAAAAAATGGAAAACAGTTGTAATATACATGCTGTAATCTTTTAAACATTTACTCACTATGAGTTTGTTAGAAAGGATTTCAAGTTAGTGTTCATGCCTTCTATGGTGATGGGTCCTGCTGGGTTAACCACAAGTTTTTTGTTAGGCTGCAATTAGCAAAGCAGCACCCAGCTGTATAGGTAGTCTGATATGGTCCTCGTACCAGCCACATTTACTATCTGTTGCTGTTTGTTGGTATAGAATTTGTCATCTGGGCTAGAGTTGATTGGTTTCTCATTTTTAAAAATATATAGACTGTATTAGGTTTGTATTCTCCAGTGTCTATATATTTTGAAGTTTCTGAATAGATCATGGCAAAACTTAAAAACTACTATTAAAATCTGTAGCACAATGAAAATAAATTACCTCGGCTTAAGCCAAGTAAAATCAAACTTTGCTTATACCTTCCTATAAAGCAAAGATGTTAATTAAAATTGAATTTGTGAAATAATCTTCTTATGGAAACCTCAAAGATGGAATTTGTATTTTAAACTTTAATTTTTAAAAAATCGGTATAATTTGTTTTTAATTTTATTTATTCATCTTTAGAGGGGAAGGGTAGGAGAGAGGGAGAGAGATATCAATGTATGGTTGCCTCTCATTTGTCCACTGCTGGGAACTGGCCTGCAACCCAGGCATGTGCCCTGACTGGGAATCAAACCACTATCCTTTGGTTCGAAGGCCTGCGTTCAATCCACTGAGATACACCAGCCAGAGCAAAAAAATCGGTATAATTTTTTAAAAGTCGGCATACCACTGATTGGTATGGCTCAGTTGATTGGGTGTTGTCATGCAGAGCAAAAGGTCACTGGTTCAGTTTCTGGTCAGAGCACATACATGCCTAGGTTGTGGGTTGGGTCCCAGGTTGAGTCCCAGGTTGAGTCTTGTATGAGAGGCAAACTGATCAGTGTTTCTCTCTCACATCAATGTTTCTCTCCTCTTTCTCCTTCCCTACCCCATATCTACAAATGAAGAAATAAAATCTTTTAAAAAATTATAACAGAATTGGCTTTCTGTAAGTTAGATGTTCTGAGCGCATTAGAGAGTATTTCTCCTACATAACCAGTTTCTCAGTGACTAGAACAAGGGTGTCAAACTCATTTTCACAGGGAGCCACATCTGCCTCGCAGTTGCCTTCAAAGGGCCAAAATAATTTTAGGACTGTGTAAATGTAACTACTCCTGCACTGTTAAGGAATTGAAATTACATTCACCCCTTTGAAGGCAACTGTGAGGCTGATGTGGCCCCCAGTGAAAATGAATTTGACACCCCTGGACTAGAACATCGACATCAATAATACCGTCGTAAACAAATTTAAAAGTATTTCAGACTTTTAAAAGTTGACACAGAAATAGAACCAGATAAGCCTAGCTATTATAGTGCACAGTCAAGTGAGTATAAATGCTAACTTTAGGAAGAATTATAAAATAATGCTTTTTCTTCTCTATCATTGCAATTGCTATTCTTGCTCCATTATAAATCCTTTTTGTTTTGAAGTAGAGTATGTTGGTTGAAAAGAGGACAAGCAGTAAACTGAAAGGGAGAGTGTCTGGAAAATCTTGAGCTCAGTGCTGCCTCTGCCTGAGCACCATAAGTGACTCTGGGCAAGTCAGCCTAAACTTTCTCTGGCATTTGTTTTTTGATCTGTACAACGAACAGCTTATACTTATTAGATCTCAGCAGGATTGTAATTTTTTAAATAAAGCTGTGTTGTAAATAAATATACTATCTGAGATACTTAGTAATTATTTGCAAGTATTTTACAGACTGGAAAATAATGTACCTTACTGATTATTCCATTTTCACCTCAGAGATAAAAATGTAGCATCAGTGGAAATCATTTACTACTTTTCATGTAAGGGCACAAACCTCAAGGTTGGGTTATCTCTACTGTCAACATGTGGGCATTGGCACCAATTCAACTCCAACATGAATCCCCACTTTGGGATGCAGAAAAGAAGGAAACTTTATTCAGTATAAACACGTTAATTGTGATACAACACAACTGTAGGGGACAGCTCAATTATGAGACAGCAAGACTATGGCTCTGAGGTGGCCCTGGGGCTAGGCATCTTTGCTTTGCTCCTTTTTGTTAAACTGCCAGGGAAATGCAGTCTTCAATCTTAGAAAGGGAAAGAAAGTGCCCTCTCAAAGCCAGCAGGGAGCTGACTTATATAGAGAAAAGTCCCTGATCCTGGTCCCAAAATGGTCCATCCTTACGTAAATGAACGCTCCAAATCTTCACAGTTTGGTGCAAAAATCACTGTCCTGATTGGTTAGTGAATATACTAATGGGAATATAGCAGTGCACCTCCAGTTGGCCAGGGAAAGTCTTTAGTTCTGTTGGTTGAAATAGGATTCTAGGAACTCTTTTAACGGGTTGGCTCAGACGGCAGCAACATAGTGCAGACAGGCAGTTCAATGCAGGCTTCTCCCTGAAGTGCAGTTTGTGTAAGAGGCCCCTGGTTTAGCGGTGATAGGCTCTGTTATTAAATTTGAGCCTGGTTCACCACCAGGAGCCTTCTCAACAGGTGCATTCATTCTTGGGGTCAGTAATATGTACTGTGTTGGAACTGCAAAGACAGATTTCTGAAACCAGGAGTCTTTCTTAACTGGTTTTGAGATAATGGAGTTCTGCTGCTGTTAGACTTCCATTGTAGATAGTGAATCACCTTCTCCCCTCTGCATTTATAATTGTACTGAGTTTGTATATCCTTCGGAGAATTGAGAAAATAATCAGTGATCTCATTTTTTGTGTAGTGTGGTTCAGGTTGAGAAAGACTATGGACCTAGAAGAATACAGAGATGTGTATCTATTCTTATCTGTGTTTACAAATGCAAAAGAAGTCTGGCAGTAAAGATGTTCTTTGTAATTGACACATCACCCTTCCCCCCCCATAAACTTTTTGTTTCCATGTAAACCCAGATACTTAGTGAATACCTACAGTCCTCCTATCACTGGTAATAGTGTACTTTGCCCAAATCTTTTGGAGTTCCCCCACACTTGTTTGTCTCTCCCTTTACATACATTTTCCTCTCTGGGGATATTCCCTTTTTTGTTCACCTGAGTAGCTGATTGAAGACTCCCTAGTCATTTGTTTATTCATCTCTTAGAGCAAAGTATTCCCTCTTTTGTACCACAATACCTAGTATCTTAACCAGCATCTTTCACTTTTAAAATTTTCTCACCATGGCTAACCTTATCCACTCCCAGAGGGCAGGACTATTAGACTTGTCTCTACCTAATATATGTTGGTTGAATATTGAATAATTCATTTACACTCACATTGTGTAATGAATATTGAAAATTCATTTACACTCTCATTGTGTAATGTATGTAAGGTTTTCCACTAGTAGCAGCAGCAGTGTATCTGGGCACCAAGTAATAGAACGCTCAAATGAGCCGAACCCATAACTACTACTACTGGCATAATGACAATAAAATGTGTCCTGAGTGCCGTACGACTATAATCACTAAATACAAGTATGCAATTAGTGGCAGAGAGCAAGTCAGTGAGGTCTTTTAAAAAATGGGTGGGTGGATTTAGGATAGGGTGGATAGCTAGAGCTTCAAAGGAGTTATGTACCCAAAAGACACAAATGAGATTGCCTTTGTTGTTGTTAGTTAGAAGGTACGGTCTCTGGGTCTCTCATAGTTTTCTTATTGGGATGTTATTGTTTTAAGAGAATAGCTTGAGTATGTATGAGCAACTGGAAAGCAGAAAGCAACAATATAGAACTGTGAACTGCAGGGAAACTAAACAAATCTAGGTTTCTAGTTACCACTTTTTTGTCACTCAGGCATGTTAATAAATATAGTGGATGTTTAGTATATGTTTCTTGAGTGAACTAAAAATTGAGGCTTCAGGATATAATTAACAAGAAGGACACTATATGTTGAATTGTGGGGAGGCAGAAAGAGTAGCCCAGCTAAGGGTACTTTTGGAGAACTTCTAGAAGCACCACTGAATATATTTGGGAATGGATTGTGAAGTTGAGAACCCAGATCTGACTCATAGTGCATATGGGAACTTGTGCTGGTACTTTGGAGGAAGGGAGTGGTATAATTAATTAGTGGCAGTGGACAAATAAATTTTCCCATTTTTGTGATAAACTAAAGAAAGGATACTGTTCTTTCTGTTCTTGTGTGCCAACCTTCTTTGTAATATCATTTATTTCTGAAATGCCTTACATCAGCTTGTCAGATTCCTCAGTAACTCGAGATTTGAATTACGTAGATTTCTATAATATCAAGAAGTGTTCAGCTGTTGTAGGAGTTATGATTTATTGCAATAAACTGCCGTTTATCCTTCACCTTTATTCACCAATTCATTGAATGTGCTATTTAGCTTGCATCAGATATTTTGTTTTTTACTTGTGTGCTCTGAATATTTTGTGTTGCTTATAGGTCTTAATCTTCAAATGGGAATTGTAATATCTTTCATTTGTTTAGTATTGGTCTCAGTCCAGTGTAAACAGGCTCACTGCTTTAAATAAAGTTTTAGTAAAAAGTAGTAATTTAGTTTAATGTTTTCTGTATGTTCTAAATGCCTTCAGTTGGTGAGATACTAAAGGTAGAGGAAATGTTTGGGGGAGTATTGAATTACTGAGTTTATAGAAATAACCTTTCAATACCAAAGAGAAACATGTTTGGAAAGGATTCCTGTTGTGCATGATAAAGTAATTCTGCATGATTTTTTCAGTCCTAAGACTTATGTTAATTTTTTAAACACAAGGACATATTGTTTCCTTAGGCTGATGATGAAATAGAACGCATTTCCAAGAACGTAGCCATTGTTGCAAGTGCTGGATGATGTCTTTAAGTCATCTTTCCCCATAGTGTAACTATATTTTGAGAAGGATATAAACATCTGAATGAAATGTGTTTTAAATTATATCATCAAAAGGTGGAATGAAATCTTCTTATTCTTGGATTGGATTTAAAGAAGAAAATGTCACATACGTTTGAAAATTACAGAAGCTTAGAGTTGGGAGACATTTGCTGAACACACATTATTTTTTCTTTCTTTTATTCATTCAAAACTCTCCTTAAAGATACTTGATATTAAACTGACAATTCCACATGTGTTACGTAGTTAAGGCACAATGCCAAGTATTCATCCTTTAGCTAACAGGAAATACAGGCATTAAGAAGGCCAATATTCCATTCTTGTATCAGCTCTATACTCTGGTCAATAGAACTAGGGAGAGATTGTGGGCATCAAGTGGGGTGGGTAATGAAAGGCACTTCTGCCATTGGTGTGAGACTCTTTCAATGGCCAGTGACTTCAAATAATTAATGGTGCATGGATGGTGTGGTTTACAACTGATCTAAGTTTCATTTCAGAACTAAAAATTCTTAGAGTTTATTTTTCTCACCGTCACTTACGATTATTCTTAGGATGGGTTTAGTTTTAAAATACAGCCAGTGAAAATTTCATTTCATCTTTTGTTAAAATCTCCTTTATGCTTTGCATGTTGACTTAATGCAGAAGAGATGTGCACAGATAATCCAAAGTAGCCAGTGAATATCAAATTTAATTTGGAATAATAATAAACATTATCATTGTATATAAACAGTAGTAGAGGTGGAATCCTATTATTACAGATGTCACCTGAAGTTCATTGGTATAAATTCAACATCATCAGGAATCCCCAATTTGGGATGCAGTGAAGAGGGAAGCTTTATTCAGTGCAAATAGCACACTGTGAAAATAGAACTTAGGAGGCCCTGGGGCCAGGCATCCCTCTTTCTGGTAGACAACCCTGCTCTGTACTGGTCTGCTCCAATGAAACATCTAGGGCAGGGGTGTCAAACTCATTTTCACAGATGGCCACACGATCCTCACAGTTGCCTTCAAAGGGCCAAATGTAATTTTAGGACTAGATAAATGTAACTACTCCTTAACAGTTAAGTGAGAGCTCAGCGCTGCTGCCAGGTAGAAACAAGGTGCTGGGCTGGTTAAAACAAGGTGGAGGGCCAGATTTGGCCCATGGGCCTTGTGTTTGCCACCTGCTATCTAGGGAAACAGTCTTCACTCCTCTGTGGATATGGAAAGTGTGCTCTCAGAGTCAGGGGGGCTGACTCATATAAAGAGAAGTTCCTGCCTCTGACTCCTCATTAGTCTGTCCTTGTGCAAATTAGGGCTCCAAATTCTCAAAGTATGATTGATCCAAAAGGCACTGTCTTGATTGGTCAGAATGGAGCTGCTCTGATTGGTCAGTGAAGAGGCCGATGGGAATATAGCAGCTCTGATTGTATGGGGAAAGCCTCTATCTTGTTGGTTGCACTAAGACTCCAGGAACTCCTTTAAAAAGGGTGGCTTGGGTCAGCAGGAGTGCAGTGCAGACAGACAGTTCCGTGTAGGCTTTTTAAAAAATTTTGAGTCCACTTAGCCACAAGGAGCCCTCTTTGGTGTAGGTATCTTCTTTCTCAGGGGTCCATACATAAAACATTGACTAGCATTTTTCTCATGTAACAAAACACTAGCTATAATCAAAGTCTGTGTACTTATATTCATGCAGTTTTGATAGCTTAGGAGTTGAGTTATAATAACTGTTACTTGCTTATAACTTCAGAAGCCATTTTCAGTGCACTCCTAGTTTCTTGAGATACTGTGGATTAGTGTTCTAAGTTTGTCAAAGCTTTTTGCCTGGGACACAAGTGAACATGAGTAAAGTAGTTCTTTTTCTGCTGGTGGTAGGGGTAAGCTTCTTTCTCTCTTGGACAGAAGTCAACCGCCTTATGGATTTTACCCCTGTTCCACAAACTACAGTTTTGACTCGAGTTTTCAAGACTGACCTGCTTATGTACTGTCACAGTGGTTTTATTGTTCCAAATCAGCACCTCACTCCACCCCTACTCCATTTTTTAATTCTACTTTGCGTATTTGAAAGGCTGCAGAAAGAAAGAGTGTTTTCCCTGGGATTTAGCTACTCAGATGTGTTCGGGGACCACAACAGTTGTGATACACTATGGGGGGAAGGGGCAGTGCAGGAGGTGAATTGTCCACATTTAAGGAAGGGTTAAAAGAAGTGCACGGCTATTTCTGAGGAGAGCTTTTGCTAAGACGAATAGTTCTTTACCCAGAGTTCACATTAGAGTCTCTTGGGAGCCATTTAGAATAACTTTCTTCTAGGTGAGCTTCATGTCAGACCCATTAAATGAATAACATTATTGGTGGGGCCAGAGCATCATTGTTCTTTGAGAGCTCCCTGGTTGATTCTAATATTCAGTCAGATTTGAACATTATTGATCAGCAGATAGGCATGGATGAGAATCAGTAATATGTAGGATTGTCTACCAAGCTGCTATTTCTTTAGCAAATTGTGTGTATTTTGTTTAGCATTTTAGTACATTCCTAATGATGTATGTACCTTTTCATTAAGCAAATGAGTTTTAAGTTTCCAAATGCATAGTACTATAGTAGACAGTATATGGGATTTATAGTAGCTGAGTATATGATCCCTAAGTAGTAATGTTGATCTAGTCTCCTTTTTGCCCTTCCTACCACACAGGCCCATTTTCCGTGTTTACCCTACCTGAGAATGCCAGTCCTCGACTCTTCCCTCCCTCCATAGCTGGCTAAACTTCCTCACCCCAAAGCCACTTTTTAAAAATAGATTCCTGAGGTTGCTCTTCTTTAAAAAACTTCCTCAGTTGTAATTTTCTGTTTGTGTCTGATTTATTTTTTTTCTGCTTTGTCTTCCTATTTAGACCAAGGTCGTAAAGAGCAGGAATTGCCTGTTCTATGCACCATTATATTTCTAGTATCTAGCACAGTGTGCAAGATACAGCATATGTTGAATGAATGAATGAATGAATGAATGAATGAATGAATGAATGAAAAAATAATGGAAGCCACTGGATAGGAATTACATTAGCTATATGTATTTACAGAACCAACTAAATAATAGAGCTCATAGGAACTTAAAGACTTCTGAGGCTGTAGATACCATGTTGGACAGGAGCAGTCAGGAAAGTCTAATAGATAATGGAAGTAGGGATCAAGGGGGAAATGAATTGTCAGGTTCAGGGGTGAGGGGAGTCAGTAGCCAGACCTGTTTGTTTAGGGCAGCAATTTTCAACCAGTGTGCCACAAGAATTGTTTAAATATGTAATACCTGACTATTTAGTCAGAGGCACTGATCTCTTTTTTCCTTAGATTGCCCCCCCCCCTGCACACCAAAAAAAAAAAAAAAAAAAGACAACAGCCAACACAATAGCCGTCCAGTGTGAATAAATCAAAATTATGCCTATTTTTTGTCAGATTGGCAAAAAGTATATATTTTAGGGGGTGCTGCAGAATCTCAGTAGTTTATGTGTGCCATCAGTTGAAAAATGTAGAAAATCACCAGTTTAGGGTATAGTTATCAGGCTGGGAAAAGACAGGCAGTAGATTAATGTTACATTGTGGACTTTAGGTTTTTACTTCATATATAGTTGAAAGACATTAAAGATCTTAGAGGAAGGATCAAAACAGTATTTTTAAAAGATGAATTTGGCATTAGGGTAAAGGCCAAAGTGGAAGAGTCAGAAGGAACTAGAGTACAATTTTGATTGAGGGTTCTGGGAGCCCCGTTTGTGGTCTATTATGTTTGCTCTCTGTTTGGAAGGGAGAGCATTTGTGCTGGGATATTGTTATCCCTGAGCTTTGCCAGATAGAAAGGAAGGAGTCAGTGCAGGAAACCTGTGGAAGAGGAATAAAGAGTGATTGCATTTGTAAGGAATTGTTACTAAATGGTAGCAAAATTTGACTTAAGTAGTTTGACTTTTCTGGGTGGATTTATTTTTTTTTGAGAGATGGGGAAATCCATACCTTTTTAAATTCAAACTTGACAGGCAAACCAATTCTTTGATGCTTCTAATAACAAATGAATCTTAGGACAAATTTCTAATACTTAGGAATGTATTTTCACATATCTATGAATAACTTAGGATATTTATATAAATTTTATAAGGAAGGCAGTATTACAGAATTACAAAAGTAAGCCTACTGTATCCAAGAGTTAGACACTAACTTTAAACCTTTGGCAAATCACTGTCCACATTTCATATTTGTCATCTGTAAAACAGAAGACATTAGACTAAATATTTTCTAGGTTGGAGGAACCAACAGAACATAGTCTGGACTTCACAGCTGAAAAGAAAACATATCATTACACATAAACCAAGGTAAAAAGATTATCATTGTTTGCTTTTTTTTTTCTATTAATTATTCCTGTTTTGAATTGTTCAGGGAATAAAATGCAGTGGGATTTATCATTGTTCTTTGCTAATGACTGATGTTGCAGGAAGCCTAAGCCTATTTAGCAGTTCAGTACACAAGAAAACATTGGCAAAACCAGAATATTCACAGCAGCACCCTGAACACCTTTCAGTAATCCTGATGGGTTCCTCTTCTGAAAATTTTCTAGACATAGATTACTTTATGTGTCCTGTCATGTAGAACTATAGGGGGTCAGTTTAATACTTGTGCTGAGGTGGGCTCTCTAAATAACAAAAAGAAAAGAAAAAAGAAACTGCTTCTGCTGTTCACTCCACAAGGCAGTGAATGGCCTGGTTTTAAGTGCCTCTTAATAGTTGTCATGCTTTAGCATCAACCTACTCATCTAGTTGCTAGTATCTAGGACCTCATTAGAAAACAACTCCTTTAACTGATACTTCTCCCAAAAATTCCCCCCCTCCAAAAAAAAATACTGATATTAAAAGAAGATTAGAGAGACTACCTAGTCCATTTTTGTTTTTAAACTCTCTTCCTTAAGGATCAAGAGGCTCTAGAGGCTGTTATCCAGTGGTTTTCAGAAGTATCCACGGGTCCCTGGGAAACTAAGAGCTAGAATTCAAATTAACTATAGCAGCAAGGTACATGGGTGTACTGTGAGAATTTTTAAAACTGTAGTACCTGACTATTTAGGCATGGGCACTGTCCTCTTCCCTTAGATTTTCAAATTAAAAAATGATGGCAGCCAACACAATAGCCATCCCATGTGAATGAATCCGAATTACACCTTTTTCTGTCATTGGCAAAAAAATACATTTTGGGGTTGCTGCAGAATTTTAGTTAATTTAGTAATTTAGAACTTTATGTGTGCCACAAGATGAAAAGGGTTGAAAATTGCTGACCTATGGCAGCAGTGTTGAATATTATTTTTTCCTAGTCTTAGTTTTCTGTATTCTTCATTAGCATTGATTTTTTATATAAATATTTAAGATTAAAAATTATGCAAACAATCTCACCCTTTGTGGAACACAGAGGAGGGAGAATAACATAACGGTTATATATTTTAAAGTACCAAACCAGCTCTTGAAATATTGGTGTCCACTTTTTACTTTGAGACATTTAGTTCTTTCCTATTCTTCTCTTCAATCCCATTAAAGTAATATATGGAAAAGTTTTATTGGCAAGAAGATGATTAGCCACGGCACAGCACTAAATTTATTAAATAAATTTAAGGAAATGTAAGTTTTCTTAGAACATTGAGTGTTCCTGAGGCACTTAATATTTTCAGTTTTACTTAACTATGAATATTCACAGCTTCTAAAATATTGAGGACTTTAAACAGTACTTTGATTCAGACTGGATCCTAACCTGTCACTGGATGCCAAGATAGGATAATGAGGGCTTTACTAAATTCTCTCCACCACCAAGAAAGAGACCATGTAGCCAGGTGAGGTGTAAGACTTCATAATTTCATAGTAAGTATCCAGCTATTCATTTGTGGCAGATGGGGCTTAATTCCATCTTTTTTCCAGTGGGGGTTTTCTGGGTCATTGATTGGCTCACCAGTTTGATTTTAAGTGCTTTCAGTGATATTTTCACTTAAAAGAGAATATTCAACAAGAAACTTTTATCAGGTGGAAAAAGAATTCTGAGATTAATGGGTCCATAATTTTAGAGACAAAACACTGCCTTAAAGCAAATAACCAAGGAGATTGTTGTCCCCTTTAGAAAACATTTCATTGGCTTCTTAGAAAGAGAATTTTCCTAATAATGAGAACCTAAGCAAATGGAGTATTTTCCAGACCTTAATTTCTTTTCATTTCCTTGCCTTCTTTTTAGTGTAAGAGCAGTGCTTACCTACCAAATAATGTCAGCTAAGTAGAAGGAATTAAATTATTTTAGGCTTTTTCATATTTGTTTTAAGTGTAAGTCATGGGTTTTTGTCATTCAGAGAAATCAGATTCAAATTCTAGCTCCATCGTGTGGAATCTGTATCTCAGGAACACAAATGACTGGGCAAAAGTTGAGCAGCTAGCTAGTCGCAGAGGTACTACACATTGGAGGTTTCCTATCATATTGTTATTAGGGCTTAATTAATGATTAACCTCATTCTAACCGTGCATTGGTCCAGATAAGTTGTATTTACAGAACTATGTGTACTTAAAAAATAATACTAACTTAGGAAACTTTAACTTGTGGAATTTTAAAGGCAGAGGATGTGATAATGACAATAGTTGAGGGTGAATTGAATTGCATGATTGCTTGCTGTATTGGGTAATCAGTATGTTTGATTACCTGACTGCTCCTGACTGCTCAAACCCCTGACTTATTTATAATAAATTTAGTTGCTGGAACCTTACCACCATCACTATCTTGCCTCTAGTATTTTGACTGAAACAAATTTGGGTTTCTTCCAGTTTGCCAGCAATGTGTCTTTGTTATTAAGGCTGTTCAGATAATTGTTAACTTTGGAATGGCAAGCCTTGCTCTCATATGAAAAAGCAGCTATTCTTCGTTGGCTCTTTTATTGAGATTTGCATAATATGCAACCAATGGGGAAGTCATTTGAAATATAGATACTGAACTCTGGCCGGGTAGCTCATTGTTTAGCGCATTGGCTAATATGCCAAGATTGCCGGTCCAATCTCTGGTCAGGGCACATACAAGAATCAACCAACGAATGCATAAGTGAAACAACAAATTGATGTGTTTTTCTCTCTTTCTCCTTTTCTCTAAAATCATTTTAAAAATTTTGTAAAGAAATAAAAGTGCTGAAAGTTCTGGATTTGCTTTACTATGAGAAACCATATATTTTTTGTAGTCTAGACTGTAGTCAGCAAACTGGCCCACCACTTGTATTTTTAAGTGGTCATTAATGGAAGCATGTATGTAATCATTTTGATTTTTTGTCTCTTTGCCTACAAAGCCAAAATAGTTTGCTGACCCCTGGTCTAATGGAATGCTGTATAGTAAACATTGAATTTCATGTCTGAAGAATTGAGTATGAGGTCAGGCCTGGCTGGGTTACTGCATTGTTTCACTTCTGGATTCCTCAAATTAATTATGTTTAGGTAATGTGGAAGGTTTGTATCTATTAAGAGTTATTTATTGCTGTTTAACACATCCCCAAAATAGCAACCTAAAACAAATATTTCACACCTTTTTTTTTTCCAGTTTTATTGAGACAATTGACAAATAGCACTATATAAGTTTAAGGTATATAGCATGACATGACTTGCAAAATGATCACCACCATAAGTTTAGTTTATTTGACATCCATCCATCACCTCACTTAGTCCCCCTGCCAAAAAATGTTTCTTGGTGATGAGACCATTTAGGATTTACTTTCAAATATGTTATTCAGCAGTGTTACCTATAATCATCATGGTTTACATCACATCCCCATTTAGTTACTTAGTTTCACAACTGAAAGTTTGTGCCTTTTGACCACTTTTATGCAATTTTCACCCTTTTTTAAAAGTTAAGAATTTATGAGTGCTTTGGGCTCCAGGTTCCTAATGAGGTTTTAGCAAGATGTTGGATGGGATTGCAGTCACCTGAAGGCTTAACTGCAGCTGGAAGATGCACTTTTCAAGGTGACTTCCGTGATTTTGACGAAGACTTCAAGTTCCTTGCTGGCTGGGGGCAGGCAAGGAGGAGGTCTTAGTTGCTCACCATGTCAATCTCTTCTTCAGGCTTTATAACTGTCCTCATGACATGACTTCTGACTTCCCCCAATGGTCCAAAGGAGAAAGGAAGAAGCCACAGTGCCTTTATATATAAACGCAGAAATCACTTAAGTCATATTCTGTTTGTTAGATGTATGTTATTAAGTGTGTGTGGTTCACAGTCAAGAAGAAATTTAGGCTCCCTAGGGTTTTTTGGTTTTGCTTTTTAAGTGAGAAGTATCAAAGAATTTGGACAGATTTTAAAACCAGCATGATCTCTTTCAGTGGTGATAGTGGTAGAAGCAGGGGGTTGGTTGCACATGCTTTGGGAGGTGTGAATGGAGTCTGTTCTTGCGTGATTGGGTTACATGAAGTATATTAAATGATGGCAACTTTTCTAGATAAGTGATAGAATGAAGGTGTATGAGTATGTATCTTTTAGGTGGAAGTAAGAGTACTGGTTTATTTGGGTAGTTTGTCTGTGTGTATTTTATTGGTATCAGAGTATGTGTATGTGAAGAACCTGTGTATTCAGGGGATGTGTGTGCTTCTGTGGGGTGGACTTGAGGGTTCCTTGGGGGGTATGGGCAGATATATGTATGTGTCTGTCCAAAAGAGTGTGTGCTGCTGGTGTGTCTGAGTTGAGGCTGAGGCAGGGTGATGCTGGAGTATTGTTTTATATGAAAGTAAGGCTGATTGGTGGGAAAGGGCAGGTTGAGACTCATTTGGAGGCCTCCAGAAGAGGCTACATCTCTTGCTTTTGGGAACTGCCTTTGCCTTCAATTGGGATCATTTTATTACACACAAACAACATATGTATGTACATGTATGAATTTTATGTGAATGGCTTTGCTACTCGAGCCTGTGAAATTCATCTTACCCAAGCCACCCCATTTTAGTTTGCCCCCATCAGTTCACTCAGGGATCTGCTTCAGGTCACCATACTCTCTTAATAATCAATCATGTTTTCAGGGTGGGCCCAATGGATATTTAGCTGTGAGGGAGATTGACCAAATCTTTATATAATAAGGACTTATTTCCTCCTTCTGGAATACATTTAAAAACAGTTTTTGAGTGGACTTTAAAGTCCAAATTTTGAATTCAGAGCTATTGTTCAAGGTGTCACAGGAGAAAAGAAACACGTCACTCAATCCCGTAATAGTAGGCATTGGTAATCTTGAAGTTTGAAATAATATTTTCCAGAAGCTCAAGTTTTAAAAAATAATGTGAAAACTGTTCTTGATCACAAAAATATTGGGTTGTCCAAAAAGTTCATTTTTTCCTGTAAGATACTTTAGTAGCACTTAGTTGTCTTTAACTTCATTCAAAACAGGTGTTAGATTGTATTGTGACAGCTGTCATATCAGTGTGCATTAAAGGAAAACTTATCAAAATTGGTGACTTTTTGTGTAGCCATTTTAATATTGAAAACAGAAGGAAAAAAGCCACATTTTCAATATATTACACTCCATTATATCAACAAAGGCAAAAACACGACTGAAATACACAAAAAAATATTTGTTCAGTATATGGAGAGGGTTCTGTGACTGTTTGAAGGTGTCAAAAGTGGTTTATGAAGTTTCATACTGGAGTTGTCTTACAGGACGATGATGCTCCATGGTCAGGTAGGCTAGTTATAGTTAACAGTGATCAAATCAAGACATTGCTTGAGAACAGTCAGCATTATACTATGTGGGAGATAGCCGACATACTCAAAAATAGCTAAATCAAGCATGGAAAATCATTTGCACCAGCTTGGTTATGTTAATCACTTTGATGTTTGGGTTCCACATAAGTGGGAAAAAAAACTTCTTGGCCGCATCCGTGTATGCAGTTCTCTACTTAAACATAATGAAAACGTTCTGTTTTTTAAAACAAACTGATGGGCAATGAAAAGTGAATATTTTACAATAATGTGAAATGGAAGAGATTGTGGTGCAAGCAAAATGAACCACCACCAACCACAACAAAGGCTGGTCTTTGTCCAAAGAAGGTGACATGTATATGGTGGGATTGAAAGGGAGTCATCTGTTATGAACTCCTTCCGAAAAACCAAACAATTACTTCCAACAAGTATTGCTCCCAATTAGACTGACTGAAAGCAACACTTAACAAAAAGCACTCAGAATTAGTTAACAGAAAACACATGGTCATCCATCAGGATAATGCAAGACTGCATTTTTTTTTGAGGACCAGGCAAAAATTGTTACAGCTTGGCTGGGAAGTTCTGGTTCATCCACCGTATTCATCCAAACATTGCACCTTCAGATTTTCGTTTATTTCAGTCATTATAAAATTATCTTAATGGAAGAAATGTAAATTCCCCAGAAGACTGCAAAAGGCACCTAGAACAATATTTTGCTCAAAAAGACTAAAAAAAAATTAGGGGAGGAGGTGTATAGGGAGACTAAATGGTAATCGGGTGAAAATACAGTAAAGATTAAACTTTTTAAAAAAGAGAAGTTTTGGGAAATGGAATTATGAAGTTGCCTGAAAGATGAGAGAACGTAGTAGGACAAAATGGTGAATACATTGTTTAATAAAGTCATTGGTAACAATGGAAAAGGTGGTTTTGCTTAACCTAACAAATTTTTTGACCAATCCAATAAAGTACACAAGGTAAAACTCTATTTAAAATGGGTAAGCAAGTTAAAAATATAAAATCTGTGTTAATTCCTCTGTAATAAGAGGCACTGATGACAGGAGAATGGAGAACGAAACGATGGGATGATCTTGGATGTGGATATTAAATTGCACCTTAATGGAAAAAATGTAGGTGACTATATTTGTGGAGGAAAAAGTAGAATGGCATTTGTGTGTGGCCGTTTTCGGTCATTTTAATTTAACCAAGTTTTTGGATACTATTCAAGATATAACCCAACTTACAACTTAAATGCTGAATCTTCAGTTCTTGTAGTTGATAAGAGAAAAATGAGACAACTTGAACAGAAACATCCTAAGATTCTGCAGGTTCCAGATGGGATTTTAGCCATCCATCCCTGTTGTTCTTGTTTGTTTTTATATGAACTGTCATTTGGTGAACCAGTCATAACCAAGGGATCTACAAATTTTCTGAGATTGCATGCAGACATTTATTCTTTGTGTACACTTCTTTCCTGATTAGGTTAATAGTTTTGATCACATTTACAAAAGCTTCCAAGAAAGACCCCACCCACCCATGTTAAGAATGACTGGAGAATTTAGATAGAGATACTTCCTTTATTGAAATTTCTTCAGCACTTAAACAGTGAATAAATATGTTTCAGGGACACAAGTCTTGTATTTTTGTGGGAAAATTGAATATTGTAGATGTCCCATAATTCCTTCCACTAACCCATGTTTTTGCTTCCTTTGTCTCCTTGAGCCGTAAAACAACAGAACAGAATGCATGGCATTTTATGGATAGTACTTTTCCTGGATCACTTTTAAGTGTTTTATTTTTTTAAGGACTTTTTTAAGGTAATTGGTAGATATATCAGCCACCTCCCTAAAGCTTTAGGATAAATGTAAATGAAGGTTAACTATTTTGGAGTAAGTAGGGGGTGGAGATCGAATCTTACTTTATAATAATAGAGTATTTTAAAAGTAATTCGGTTTTATCTTTAAGCACTGTTATCTTTTTATTGTAGTGGTAACTCCTCTAGGCAAGTAGTCAGTGATCATAGGAATAAATCATACCACACCTTGTTCTGCCTGTTCTGGTACATCAGTCTCCCATTTTTTTTTTTTTTTTAATGTTTTAGAATATTTTTTAAGATACTATTATTTTTAGAGAAAGGAAGGGAGGGAGAAAGAAAGGGAGAGTGACATCAATGTATGATTGCTTCTCGAGCACCCCCTACCAGAGACCTGGTCTGCAACCCAGGTACGTGCCCTGACTGGGAATCAAACCGGTGACCCTCTTCATTCACAGACTGACACTCAGTCCACTGAGCCACACCAGCCAGGGCCCAGTCCTCCCATATTTTAACCTTTTTGAAATGGTGACACATACTAACTTTGTAGATATTTCACTTGGTGTCAGAAGGTGGTAGTATAAACATTTCTTTGACACTTGGTAAGAATAAGAAAACATGACATTTAGTTTTCCACTAATCCTTTGTTACAAACTTGAAAAAATATTTTAGGAATCTTGGTTAGCCACTTACCTGGTTGCATATAATATGTGGAGGCATATTAAACCCAGATTCATGGAAAAATTGCTCATTCTCTCAAAGCCAGCTTACTCATCTCACTACAGGTTATCATGAAAATTTACTTTGGAAGGTAGGCTTACCAACACCAACTGAAAAAGTTACTTTGAAACTAAGCATAAGGGAAGAGTATCCAGCATACTCCAGTGGTCTCTGCAGATATTCTATCTCTGTAGAGATTTTCCCCCACTATCTGAAAGTAGAATGTTCCTATTAAACCTTCCTTAAGTCAAAAGTCATAAAACAAAGAAGCAATTACCATTAGCTTATATGGAAAATGTTTTGAGTGATGACTTCTCGGAACACCACTTTTTGTACACATATCAACCCAGTCAAGCAACACTTTCTATTTTCTCCATTATTGGATATGGACTAAAAGAGACCACTTTCCTATCAGCAGAATCAACAGTAATTTCACGAGCTTTCAAGATTATTTCTCTTGGCATATATATAGTGTGAATGGTAGACGCTTACAACTTCAAGCACGCACAATGTATTTTATACACCAAGATCAAAACACTTAATTACATCCAGTTTTATGCCAAGCAAAACACCCTTATAAGCTAAGATCTCTTAGGCTTTGTGATACCTTAGGACAGTGTTGCTAAGGATGCACAAAATAAATGGAGATAAAGCATAGACACTCATACAGTTCAAAGCCCTGGAATCTGGATGCTGAGATGCTATGCTGAGTGTGGTTCCCAGGGAAAGAGCTTGTCAGGGCCCTTCTTTCTGCAAAGGGTATGTGGTGCACACTGTTTCTGTAATGACTGTGGTAAAACAAACACTGAACATTATTTCACTTTTCACCTTCATAAAACAGAAAATCCTCTTGGGATTTCTTCTGAAATACTAATGTAGGTCTTTTGTAAAATCAGTGGTCTGTACAAAAAAAACTTTGAAAAAATGAGAGATACCAGTATTAGCATTTTTGGACAGCATTTATAGTGCAGCTGCAATAAGATTGCCCTTGGAATTGTAATGTGTAAAATGTGAAACTCATTACCCTGTTGGTTATAACTCAGATTTTTCATGACTTACCACATTTTGGAGCTAACTTTTATTACTAGAAAATAAGAAAACATGAACCACAACTTCCTTTAGGTTAACAGAGAGAATGCCATCTTCATTCCACTCCCCTCAAAAGAGAAAACACCAGTCCTCATACTTTAGTTCAACAGGTGAAACAGATGGAACACTGAAATAAAACCCTACAAAAGTTAGAAATTCAGCCCAGGCTGGTGTAGCTCAGTGGATTGAGCACAGGCCATGAACCAAAGGATCATGATTTGATTCCCAGTCAGGGCACATGCCTGAGTTGCAGGCCAGTTCCCAGCAGAGGACGCACAAGAGGCAACCAAACATTGATATTTCTCTCCCTCTCTCCTTTCCCTTCCCCTCTAAAGATAAATAAAATAAAATATTTAAAAAAAAACCAAAAGTTAGAAATTCAATGTGTATAAACAGGGAAAACAAGCAAAACCAAAGATTAGGTGATCAAATAAATGTGGAAGCACTGGGTAAAGACAAAGTTCTACAGATTTAACAGCATAAGTCTTTTAAGGTCTTTAATATTCACTGCCTATTTTGAACTTTACAGAGAATACTGTAAGGTAGGTAGGTAGGTTTCTCAAATTTATTTCTTCAAGAATTTGCACATTGCCAAGCACTACTTGACAACTGCTCTACATTTCTGTAAAGTTGTATTATGACTACAAGGGCAAGCTAGATCTTTAAAGGTCTCAAGATCTTGTTTATTCCTTACAGTCTATTTGAAGCCTCCTAAACAGGAGGCCTTCTCCCCCCTTTATTTTTCATCACACCAGCTGTACCTGTTTTCCTCTTTGCATGAAACTCTGATATACTTAATACTTTTTTGGTATTTAGCCTGCTGTGATTCATTATGGTCCCTGTCTTACCTATTTTCATTTTCTTACAGCACCTAGTAGGGAGTCACTTTTGCATTTAGTATACACCTAAATATGTATGGATTTGAAACTCCATCCTCCCAGATAAGGAACACAAGCCAGAGACAGGCACCTGTTTTTTTGTTTTTTGTTTTTTGTTTTTTTCTAAAGCACTGTTGATTCCCTCTCTCAGTAGTACAGCTGTGCATGGACAGAATTGGGGCTTCCAGCAATATCCTATTGATCCACAGATGGGCTTTTCAGGAGCTTAGGTGCCACATGGAAGCTTGGCTGTCAGCCCCCTTTGTCCAGACCAGTCATTGCAGCCTGTGGGTCTTGGACCATGGATAACTACTCACAGATCCACAAATTAGATTTGGGGGGATTGCTCTATGCTGTACCTGCCCCACAGTTAAACTACTTACTACTTTCCTTATCACTTCTCTATTTTTAACATGTTTATTTTTCCAAACTCTATGGGATAATTTGTTCAGTTTTGCCAACACCTAATCATCAAGGTTCTAAAGTAGCTGAAAAAGTTGAATGAAACTAGTTCTGTTATTATTCACAACAAATAAATTAAAATGATAATATTATTTAGAGTTTTGTGTTTTTGTAAAAATTCCCGATTTTGTAAAAATTGAATTAAATTTGCTGATTTTTTCAGGAGAAGATGGGTCATTTGTTGGGTAGGAAACACCTCTTCTGTCATTAAAATATTAATGGTTAGACTGCTATGTCTTCACTCATATCCCTATCAGTCAAAAATATAACTGCTAGCTGCTTTTTGAAGGAGAGGTTTTTGGTCTTGAATTACTACTGTATTGTCATTCCCATAGCTTTTCATATTTACAGAATGAATACAGTTATTGATGTTTGTATCTTCTTGAAGTTTTCCTTACCAGATTTAAGTTTGGGATGTTCATACATATTGCGATAACATGACTGTAGCTTGCTTATTAAGAACAGTTAAGTATAGGAGGAAGCTTTAGATGTGTTTTTTATTGGTTGGTTTAATACAGTAATAACTCAATTACAAGAACAATTTTTTTAAGGACACTTGTAGGAGATGCTGAGTTAGTGGTCAGAAATTGAATGCATTGTAATCTGCTTTTGAAACAGTTATATTCTCAATCCTAGCATATTATTTTAAGTACATTTCAGTCTCCCAGAATGACAGCTGAGTGTGGGTATGGATGGCTCTTACGTTAGAAGCAGGAACAATGGACAGCTCCTAGAATAACAGAAATGGCTTGACTATAGGACAGTCCGTACCATAAAGCTTATGGCATGGCCAGAGAGGGCTGGAGCAGTGCTGCATACTTCTCCAGGGAATCTCACTGGAATAGCAGACTAAAGGAATGAATCAGAAGGCTAAACTGTTCTCCATGCAGTATTCAGTAATATGAGGAACATGGAGTACCATTTTTTAAAAAATAATTTATAAAAACTATCTGGCACTGGACAGATTTACCTTTTTGGGAAATTCACTCATGAAACACCAGTGGTGCTCAATAAATATAGGATGCCAATTAATGTTTCTCATTTTTTCTTGTTAGAGTATTTATGTAGTATCCATCAACCCTCTGAGACATATAGTGGTATAAAGCTTGGAAAAATACTCTTTTGTTTTTACTAAAATGAAAGTTTTTAAAACTGGAGTTCACTTTATGAATATGTAGTGAATGTGAAAACCAAAATGACTCTTTTAGACTTTGTCCCCCAAGTGTTTATTTGGCTAGTTCCACCATTTATCCTCAACCATATTGAGAGACATGTAGGGACAGGTATTCTCTTACTTTTAACAGCTGGGACAAGTGAGGCTGAAGACTGGTTCTTTGTTATGTCATTCTGCGAATTGGTAAGAAGAACTAGGGCTAAAATACTGCTTTCTTAACACCTGTCACTCTTCACAAGACCAGTTACAGTCAGATAAAGAAATACAGCAAGCAGATTATCTCCATAAATATTTCTATCCTCTATAAACCAATAGTCTGATCCCAAATTCATTATTAGAATTTACTGAACCCCTTCAGATTTTCATTCTGTCATCCATGTGCTACATATCCCTCCAGCTATCCTTTCCAGTATGTCACTTATGTACTGATTTTTTAAAACCTTGATCATTTGGGTCAGTTGGGTAATTTTTTAAAGTTAGTTGATAGTTTTTGAAAACCTGTTTAGATCAGAGTCTGAAAAGCCTTATATCATTATTGTGCCTGGATTAGACAAGTAATTGTCTTATTTACTTTCATTGTCTTCTTCCTGAGTCCTTGTACCTCAGTTAAGACATTGAGACATTATCTGGGTATGACTTGTGGTTTATGTATTTTTAACTTTTTGAAGTGGACACAATTTAAACACAAAAGTACAGACAATCGTCTCCCTTCCCATAATCCAGTTTTGATAGTTATCATACTGGTGAGGTTGTTGATCTACACAAATACTGTAAAAGTCATCAGCAAAAAGTTGGCTCAACATCATTGTTCATTGGGGAATTGCAAGTTAAAATAACACATTGAGAATTCTACTGTATACCCACTGGAATGGCTCAAAATAAAAACACTGACCCTACCAAGTGTTGTTGAGAATGTGGAACAGTTGAAAGTCGCACACTTGGCTGGAGAAAAGTAAGATGGTGCAATCATGAGTTTGGCGGTTTCTCTTAAAGTTAAATATACACTTGCTGTAGGTATCTTAGCCAACAGAAATGAAAAGATATCCACACAAAGACTTACACGAGTGTTCAAAATAGCTTTATTCATGATGGCCGAAAACTGGAAACAGCCCAAATGTCCATCAGTAGGAGAGTGGGTAAATAAAATACACAGCAACACAGATGAATCTAAGAAATATTTTGCTCAGTGAAAGTAATCATACACAAATGAAGATCATATGCCATATAATTACATTTATGTGGCGCTCCAGGGAAAGTGTAATTTAATCCATAGTGACAAAACAAATTGGTAGCCTTCTGAAGCTGGGAATAGGGACACAAAGGAACCTTGATTGGGTATTGTGATTACACTGCTATATACATGTGTCAAAATGTAAACTGTACTCTTAAAACTATGTGCATTTTGTTTAATAGACTGTACCTCATTCAAATTTATCATATACAAAATTGGCCAAGTCAGCAAACCTCAGCACTCATTTGTTACTCTTTCTAGCCTTTTTTGTTCGTGTGTGTGTAGATGGAGGAGAGCCTGCAGCTGTAAGCAAGCAGTGAGTGATTTTAGAGCTACTGATAGCCTTTAGTTCTTTCAGAGCTGTGGAGAGGGCTAAAGTCAGAAGGAAAGTTTCTTTCTCTCCCACACTATGGGCTATAATCTTCTTTGGAACATGCTTCCACTCTGGTACCCTTTTTCCTGGGCAGAATACCTCCATATTGTTACAGAGTTTGAAATCTTTTCTTTCTTTCCTCAAACACCAGAAAAAAATATATTGTATTCTAAGACTACTTTATGTAACCAACATCTATCAGCATTCCTCCTGGAATTTTTACCTGACTGCAGAATGTGAGGATCAAGGATGTCTTTAGAACACAGCAGTTTTCTGTTTAGGCATTAGGTTAGTTAGGTTAATACATTCTGAAAAAAGTGTACTCATTATGAGATCCAGAGCTCCCAGTGTCTTAGGCACCACCCAGCTTTTGTTAATGGTTTTGCTGTCTGGAATATAAAGGTAATTGGGATAGGATGTAAGGATTTATCACTGCACAACTGACAAGTTAGAGTATTTTATTCCTTTTATAGCTGGTCTGTAATGGTTTTCTTTTAGTACTACAGTGCTTAGGAATGTAAAATAGCCTAAAGAATATTATTTGTTCCTAAAAACTTCTCAATTCTAAGGGCTAAAAAGAGGGTTGGGGCCTATTAAAAGACCTCAGCCTGAAGGAAGAGCTCCTGGTGGCAGCTCCAGTGGAGCAACTTGAGCCACAAAATAAATAATGATAGTGTAACCAGGCAGCATGGGGTCTGGCCACTTACTGCTATGTATACACATAACACAAAGATTTGTGGTTTTTATTAACAAGGTTTCCAATTTGAGGGGCCTGGGAGCATTCCTGCTTTGAATGAACCCTTCTCTCCGGCAATACACAAAATCTGTCTTACTCCCAAAAAGATCGCTAACCAAAGCCACACCCAGAAGTTCCCCATTATCTGTCCTTCTAGAGTTTAATCCAGCTATGCCAACAGGTCTCCATCCTCTCTGGGGTATGCATTTGTGGGTTTCATTCACCATTGTCTTGCAGCAGCAGCTCCAATGCTGTCTAGGACCTATCTGCCATGCTGCACTGGGTCGTAGCATCTCAAAGGCTGAGGCCCAGTGAGGCATGTATGCCAGCGTCAGACTCTGCCTCCTGGGAGCTGGCTTCCTGTCATGCAGGGCCTAAGCCCCATGTGGGCCCAGCATCTGCAGGTCTTACAAATGCCCCTGTCTGTGCTCCCCTGAAGGGCAAAGCAAGAGCCCAAGAAGCCAAGATAGGGAGCCTCTACCCCCCTGCTGTTTAAAAGTCCTCTCCCAGAATTTCATGTACTCCAGATGTGAGGGGGAATGTACAGCTTTTCAACCAGTAAGGGCCAGTGTTGGCTAAATTTGCCTTTTCCGCTCTTCCAGCCACCATGTTTATTAGTAAGGGGGAGTTGCTTTTGTTCACAGTCTGCCTGCAGCAATCTTTCTGCTCCAATGGCTCCTCCCTTTAGAGAAGGCTGGCAGCTTCAATCTGCTGCCTGGGCAGCTCTCCCCTTTGCCTTCTCCTGGCAGGAGGAGGAACAGCCTCTTGTGCCAGATTGGGGTTCCTCTGGACTGGGGTCGTCCCTGGACTGGGGTCTTCCCCTGTTCTCCAACAATCTGTGGTCTTTCCTACCCCATTTCAGTAGCACTGGATGTTAACTTGCAGGGTAAAGTAATCATGAATTTATACATACAGATAATTGTATGAGTAAATAGAGCGGAGACAGCTCTTACATAAGGATTTTCAAATAGCAAATGGAGATGGAAAGGAGGAACTAGAAAATTGCCATTAGGCCAAAACAAAACAAAAATCAGCAGTCATTTTTGTAGAATCCACATTCGGACGCTAAAGTTAGTGAGTGGACATTTGAGGGAAAACAGCATATTTATACATGTAGTCTCAAAATATCTCTTCTGTGATGTTTATTTAAAGAACAGTAACTTTAAAGTGAAACCTGACTGACGGCACCATAGCCAAGTGATCATGGTTAACATCACCAGTAAAGTAATAAGATATAGAAACATCATGAACCTCTTGATAAAAGTGTCAATGCTGTTAAAGACAAACTGAGGAGCTATTATAGACAGGAAACAAAAAATGAGGACAGAATGTGATGTGGGAACCGAGACATGATGCTGAAACAGTAAGGATATTATGATGCTGAAACAGAAAGGACATTCATAGGGAGACTGGTGAGAATTTTTTAAAAAGTATTTAGTTTATTTAACAGTATTGTAAACTAAACCAGTGTTAATTTTCTGGTTTTGATAATTATACTGTTTTATATGAGATGTTAACACTAGAGACTGGATGAGAAGGTATACAGGAACTCTGAAATTACTGTAGTTAAAAATTTAATGTTTAAAATTTACTTTCAGAATTCTAGAAAAGCATTAGAGAAATCCATTTTATCTTTGCAAGTTAGTGAGTCAAACATTCAAGAAATCTTTGAAGAAAGTAAACTTGTGGCAACTTAGTTTAAGAGAAAAATGTCCTTTTCAAAGACTTTTCAAAGTCATTTATGGGACATTGCAGATGTATTATAACGCATGCAGATTGACTTAGTTGGATACCAAAGGGAGATACTTAATTGAGTGGGATACCAACTTGAAAACTTCTGGTATGAACGATGGCAGATGTTTGCAAGTATCTACTGTGCTGCCATCCCAGTTTATCTAAATATCCCTTTGTATAAGCTTAGGATTTAGGTATATCTTTGTAATTGGAGAGCTTGCTGATAATGTGAAATTCCCCCACTTGATACTATAACAGTATTTTTGTGATAATGTGGTTTCTCTGGGTAAGTAAGCTTTGAGAAGTCAGTTGTTCATACCCATAGATCTTTTTTACTTTAGGGAAACAAAAGACCAAGAGCATTTCTGAAGGACTTAGATTTCTAAAGAATTTTGTCCTAGATCCTTGGACCTAGCTGGTTTAAAAAAAAAATGGCACTGTGAAACAGAAGGTCAAAGCCTGCTTTTTTCATACCTGTGTGGTTGTGAGTATAGCTGGGATATATTAAAGTAGTTGGGATATTTCAGGTAGGAGCAGAGGTGTGTGAGTAATGGGTGTATGTGTAATCTAGTGAAGGAACAGAAGAGAAACACCTTGATTGGCCGATTCAGAGACCTGTTTTTAGTCTTCCATTTGCTACAGCTTGTTTTCCTTGCTTTCGTTGGCTTCAGTTCATTTCCCTTCTTAAGATTCATTGGGTGGGCAGTGTGGATTAGTGCAGAGCATAGACTTGAGTTAAACTCCACTTGCTTGAGCTTTCTTTTCACTGTTGGACCTTTAGACTTTGGTTCCTTCAATAACTTCAAAAAGTTATGAGAATGTAGAGCATTCAACACAGTGCCTCCTTACGGGAAGCATTCTGTTACCTGTGAATCTTCTTTCTTTTTTTCCCTCTTTTAAACTGGGAGCTCTTCTGTCTCTATGTTGGATGTATGCATTGGTACCCTTTTATATCCTAACCTTTTTGCTGGGGAATGGTAGTAGAAAAGACGAGTTACATAAAGTCCCTCACTTCTGAGGCCCAGAGAGACTGTTAAATACAGCATTATAATGCAATGTGATGTTACATGCTGATGCAGCCATCATCAAGTGAGCTACTGTCAGGAAACAAGCAATTATTTTGAAGCAAGTTTGGGAAGTATAGCATAAAATTTAAAGGATCGGTTCTGCCTCAGAGATGTTCATAATCGAGTAGGCAGAGACAGATAAACAGGGTGATGGTATAATATAGAACATTAAGTAGCAGAAATATGACAGGGTGGTATGGGAAGCCCCTCAGATCTGGCCGCAAATTGTTATTTGGCAGGAGAAATTGGGCAAATGGCGGTATTTGAGCTGGGTTTTAAAGTAGGTGTGGGTTCTGCAGAATCTCAGGAAGAAGAATGGAAGAATCTCAGGGATCAGCAGATAAGTGAATGGTAAAGTGTCTTTTGAAAAGATAAAGTCTTGGTGTGGCTTGAGCTACAACTCAGAAGCAGCCTGGGGTGGTGAGTAGAGGAAAGGTGAGCTGATCAGGAATGGTGAAACTAAATTGTGAGGATCCCTATTAGATCAAGCTAGGAAGTTAAGATTTACTTTTGTAAGCCTTAGGTGGTAGCAAAGGTTTCAAGCAGAGAAATAAGCATTAAACTTTCTCTTTGGGACCTATGGCTTCAGTAGTATCATGTAAGATAACTAGAGGGAAGATGAAAAATGACCAGATAGAACACTGTGGAGGAAGGTGTTTAGTTCCTGGACTAGAAGGAAAATGGACAATGAAGATATAGGGGTGATAGACAGTGACCCTAAAATATGACACTACTCAGACTAAATCTTTATCATAGGTCTTTTGCTTGCTGAGGATTTGGTCAGAGTTGTTTGTTCTTTTTCACTGGTTTGGTTTGGTTTTGTGTAAAAGCTGTGGAAGATCTAAAGGGCACATTTATTATGGAACATTTTGAATGACCACAATAAAAGGAAGGAAGCAAGATCTATATAGTCTGTGGTTGAAATACCTTAAGCCCACTTCTTGAAAGTTATTCTAGTGCTTACTAAGTTAGAAGTGTTTTTTTCCCCAGAATGTTTTCTTAATCTGCAATTGAAGGTGAGGCTGCTTTTCATGTTTCCTTTTAGAAGTTTTGCTGAGAAAGAATTTAAGCCTTCTAAAGAAAGTCTCTTCCTGTGATGAAGCAAACTTGTACAGTAAAATATTTGGCATTACCTAGGGTAGCAGTTCTCAAACCTTTTTGGTCAGAGAATCCCTTACACTCTTTTAAAATTGTTACAGACCCTAGGGAACTTTTGCTTATGTCAGTTGTATCTGTAAATACGTCCCATACCAGACATTAAAACTGAGAAATGTTTAAAACACAAGAATATACAAACATAAATTTTATTAGCTGTCAGAACAGTGATATCATGTTGTCTTTGGAAAATAAAAGGCTAGTAATGTCTTAGAATTATTATGGAAAATAAAATGATTATGGAAGCAGGTGTGGCCTTGTAGACCCCTCCTGAAAGGGTGTTGAGGACCGTTGGGAGTCTCTGACTCACATTCTGAGAACCACTGGGCTGAGATATCTGTCTGTTTCTGCCAGGTTGGCTTATAAAAACAGATGTTTTGTTCTAAAAAATCTAAATCACTTGTAGCTCCTTTTACAGAATGAATTTATGTTCCTGAGTTGCAGAAAAGTTGCAGTGCCTTCACTTAGTGGTGCTCAATTTTATATATGTTAAGTAAGTGTGATTTCAGGGCATAAGAGACATTTGAAAAATGATAATTTTGAATCTAGAGTTCAACATTTCAGATTGTGCTATTTATTAAATTAGGAATGATATGTTAGTTCTCTTGGAGCCAGTTGTATCTGGTGAGTGTGTGTATAGTGCTGTGTATATTGTACAGCTGAAGTCTGGTGGCCTCTTAAAGGCATCCTCTTTTAAAAGGAATATCTGCAAAACCAAAATTCTGTCATACCAAAATCTGCAGAAAAAGTTGACAGTTATGTCTATGAGGATCTTTAGTGCTGCTATTGCTGCTACACAACATAGTTAACTTCAGTAAGCTAATGTGAAGGATTTCTACCTCTAGAACCATTTCTGGAGGAAGGCTTACCAGCCTCTTGCACTTAAAAATCTTTACTTCCTAGTGGCTGAGAAAGGGTGGAATATGCATCCACAGGTGGAAGGTGTGTTGAAGTGTGTATATTTTTAAGAGAAATTATTTTGTTGAACATCTACACATTCTATATACACATATTGTGACAAGAGTTAAGTAAACTTTACCTAATTTAATCTTGACTTCAGCCTGTTAAATTGAGTGTGGTCCCATTCCTATTTCAAGTAATTTACCTGAGTTTAGTAGCAGAGCCTGGATAAAAGTTCAAAGGCTGTCCTAACTCAAAGTCCATACCTTCCGTATCATTTGTGAAGATGACAGGAGGAAGGGTATGTGGGGAAAAGGGATGACTTGGTCGTGTGTGTGTGTGTGTGTGTGCGTGTGTGTGTGTGTGTGTGTGTAAGTATATTTTATTGATTATGCTATTACAGTTTTCTCAGTTTTTTTCCCCTTTATCCCCCCTATGCCCTGCATCCTCCAACCCTCATTATTATCCCCTCACCCTTAGTTCATGTCCATGGGCTGTATGTATTAAGTTCTTTGAATTCTGTTTCCGATACCGTTTTTAACCTCTTCCCATCTATTTTATGCCTACCAATTATGCTTCTTATTCATGTACCTCCCCCCCTTGCTCCCCTCCCCCTCCCCACTAAAAATATTCCATGTAATGTCCATTTCTCTGATTCTGTGCCTGTTCTAATTGTTTGCTTAGTTTTTGTTTTCTTTTAGGTTCAGTTGTTGATAGTTGTGAGTTTGTTGTCATCTTACGGGTCAGAGTTTTTGATCTTCTATTTCTTACATAAGTCCTTTTAACATTTCATATAATAAGGGCTTGGTGGTGATGATCTCCTTTAACTCGACCTTGTACGGGAAGCACTTTATCTGCCCTTCCATTCTAAATAATAGCTTTGCTGGATAGAGTAATCTTGGATGTAGCTCCTTGCCTTTCATGACTTGGAATACTTCTTTCCAGCCCCTTCTTGCCTGTAAGATTTCTTTTGAGAAATCAGCTGACAGTCTTATGGGAACTCCTATATAGGTAACTGTCTCCATTCCTCTTGCTGCTTTTAAGATTCTATCTTTATCTTTAATTTTGGATAATGTAATTACGATGTGCAATTGTGATGTGGCTTGGTGTGTTCCTCTTTGGGTCCAATTTCTTTGGGACTCTCTGGACTTCCTGGGCTTCCTGGACTTCTGGAAGTCTATTTCCTTTGCCAGATTGTGGAAGTACTCCTTTATTATTTATGCAAATAAATTTTCAACTTCTTGCTCTTGTTCTTCTCTTTCTGGCACCCCTATGATTCTGATGGTAGATTGCTTAAAGTTGTCCCAGAGTTTCCTAAGCCTCCTCATTTTCTTGAATTGTTGTTTTTTCATTCTGTTCTGATTGGATGTTTATTTCTTCCTTTTGTTCCAAATCATTGATTTGAGTGCCTGTTTCCTTCCCTTCATTATTGGTTCCCTATATATTTTGCTTTATTTCACTTTGGATAACTTTCATTTGTTTCTTCATTCTGCAGCCGAGCTCAATCAGTTCTGTGAGCATCCTGATTACCAGTGTTTTGAACTCTTGCTTTAAATGTATTGGCTATCCTCCGTGTCACTTAGCTCTTTTTCTGGAATTTTGATCTGTTCTTTCATTTGGGCCATATTTCTTTGTCTTGGTGCACTTGTTATGTTGTAAAGGGCAGGGCCTTAGGTATTCACCCAGATGAAGCAACCCTCTTTGCTGCGTTGTGACACACTCTGTGGTGGAGACGTCAGAGAGGGAACAATGTAGCTTGCTTGCTCCAAAGAACGCTCATGTGAGACTGGGAGTTTCTCCTGCTGTGGAAACCCCTGCAGTAGTTTACCACTAACTTTGAGTCTTAAGTTTCCTGTTCAGCCAGCTATGCCTTGTCCGCGTAGTCTCCTCCCTTGCTGTAAGTCCTCCTGGCCAGCCCAGCCTTGCCCGGACGTTTCCTCCGCTTGATTGCCAGACTCCTACTGGTCTGTGTGATGTATCTTTAATTCCTTGGTTTTTGGAGTCCCATGCAGTTTGGTTTTCTGGCACTTCTGGTTGTTTGTTATTTTTAGATTGGTTGTTACCCTTCTTTTGGTTGTGCGAGGAAGCGAGGCGTTTCTACCTATGTCTCCACCTTGACTGGAACTCTTCTTTTTTTGTTTTGTTTTGTTTTTTTAATTGGACAATTGGAATTAGAGTTCAGGGAAAATGTTGCTTGTCTGGTACAGACAGAGTGGTTCTCCTGAGTCAAGAATATATACTGGTGGGAAAGAATAACCTAGAATGCAAACTAAGATCCCTTCAGGTTCACCCAGTAGCTCATTCTAGAAGATGAGCCAAAGGATTTCAGAAATTTCACAAAGACAAGTGTTTACATGAGGGAAAGAACTGTTTGGGAAAGAAAATAATTGCAAGAAGAGTTGCTGTTTGGGAATCTAAGGGAAATTAATGCTGTGCAAGGTCTGATCCCGACAAAGTTATGTGACAACTGACTTTTTAAATTATCCATTGTATGAAGATGATTGTCTTCATCTGAGGGTCACAAAGTCACATAGAGTCCTTATAACTCTGGTGTGATATGGCCAAACACTGTGGCAAAAGCAGGTCCTGGCCATGAGTACTGACTGATCTTTCAAGAGCAAAGCCAGCAGGTCGGTGTAGTGCTGGCATAGGCCTAACACCAGGGACTAACAACTAGTGTAAGGTCTTACGTTCCTGCCGTCAGGGAAGAATTAGGTTGGAGCTGCAGTGTGGTTTTGTCTTCCCATAGCTGAGCACATTTCTCTAAAGGCTATCAGTCCTTTAAAATAATGACAAAGCACTTACCAGAAACTGCTTGGGAATTTACTTCTATACCAAATGATCTACTATATTTCCTCATCTGTTACTTGTTCTTCATTGGACTAGGTAGGATACGTTGGATTGGTGATTCTTAGTAATACCACAGCAGATATGAAAAAGGTACAGAAGAAAGTAAGAAAAAGAGCATTATAAAAAAAAAGAAAAAGGTACAGAAAATTTTAAGGTATTAAAACCCTTTTCTTAAAAAGCTCTCAGCCTAGTATGGCGTAGCTGAAAGAATATCAGACTGATAACAGTCCAGGGATTCTGATCCTCTTTGTTTTGATTGTTAACCTCTTTTTTTAGTGATTGTCTAACTTATCTTTTAGAATTCTTGAGGCTAAAGTGGCACATTAGTCATTTAATAAAAACTAAAGATGGAGGGGAAAGAGTCCTTTTAGTAGCCTGTCTAAGTATGTTTTATACATTTCTAGATTCTTTTTTAAGTCTTATATTACATTTTAAGGTGTCATGGTTATTTGCGTGTGTGTGTGATTTATTTTTTAAGCCATTTTTTATTTTTTTATTACAGTTGACAATACAATATTATTAGTTTCAGGTATGCACTCCAGCAGTCAGACATTACATAAGTCATCATCCCGATAATCTCATACCTATCTGACGTAAGGTCTCATGTTTATTAATGTTGGAGTTAGAACTCTTAACTTCTGTGTTTTGCTCACAGCATTTTCTCCTCTACGTTATCGTTGGTATTTAAAAAATAGAATGAGTTGAGTGTGGTGGATAAAATGAACAGAAAATGAGTTTTTGTAGGCCTCTTTTCTGAATTAGTCATCAAAGCCAGGAGCCATTCATGTTTAGTGCTGGGTATTGTTGGGTATTTAGACAAACTCTGATACTTGACACTTACATTGCCTTAGAGATAAATGCAAGCATTGACTAATTTGCGAATGTGTTTGCAGTTTGATTGTTTACAACTTGGAATACATTACTGTACGCAGACTAGTTCGAACAAAGATCTGATTTATTTAATCTCATTGTGGCTTTAACAGGGTTCTTTACAAAGAAAAAAATTGTGCAGTTTATAAAGCACTTCTTTACACATTTGGCCTATCCAGTTCCGAGGTTGAATTTACTGTTTTTCCCATTTTATTTTTAAAATGTTTTAGTCAGCAGGTGTTATTGAATAATGGACATGCACAGAGTACTTTGCTTTGTTCCCAAGCTGGTATATATGTTTGGAGCATCAGTAATGGAAAAATTCAGTTATTGTTGGGTGGGATAAAAATCTATCTTAGCCAGACCAGTGCCATGTATAGAATGACCTTTTGAGTGCAGGGACAGGAAAACAGACCTTGGAGAGGCTCCTTGTGATTACAGTACCATAACGTGATCTATCCTAAAGAATCAGGGCTCCTGATAGAGTGAGCTGAGGGGAAAAGGCATTCACGGAGTTCTTAAACCTTTGCAATTGCTAATTCTTCAACTAACAGATTGCCAAGGCAAGGCAGGGGTTGGGGAGTTGTAAAGGCAATGTCCAAAGAACTCAAGGGAAATGGAAGCTGACTTGAAAACGTTTTGTAAGTTGTCAAGTACCTCCTCCCCCCACCCCACCCCCTTTTTTTGATGCATGGATGAGTTGTCTGATTTTGAGGCCTTTGGAGTATTTTAATTGAAAAGTGAAACACCAGATAGAATTCTGTAAGTGGGCAAAACGCACAAATGGTAATTTAAGAAGAGCTGGACATAATCAAGGAAAAGCTAGGATTTGTCAGAGATGAGTCCACCTCTTTGTTGCCTGAACAACAAGGACATATCTTTGCCTTGTTGCTGTTGTGGTAGCTGTGGAACAGAGAAGCCAGTGGTAAGATCTCAGGTTCCCCTGAGTGCACAAGTTAAAAAGGCAAAGGGTATATGGGAGAAATGCCTCTTTAAAAAAATAAGGTTTGCCTATCTTCCCCAAAGTGGCACGAGTACAACATATCAAAACAATTCTAAAAGATACTGCTTTGTGATCTCCCTTGTGTTCATTCATTTACATATGCTCAAACTCTGAAAATTTTTCTTTTTTAAAAATTAAGGTGTACCCAGATAAAGATTTACTTCTCTTTTTATAGAATAGACTTTTCTGAAATATTAGCTGTTTAAGTGCAAATAAATAAACATGTTTTCCTGATGGTGTCTATTAGTGCAGTTTCACAACAGATTTCCATTTGTAAATGCTACTGAAGTAGCAATAGATCTATAAAATAATTTTAAGATATTTTTTTCTATAAAAATACTCTTTATTTTTCAATTACAGCTGACATACAACATTATATTAGTGTCAGGTGTACAGCATAGCGATTGGACATTTTATATATCTTAAGAAGTGATCACCACAGTAGTCTAGTACCCACCTTGCACCGTACATAGTTATTACAGTGTTAATTGACTAATGTTACCATGCTGTACTTCACATCCCATGACTCTTTTGTAACTGCCACCAATTTGAGCTTCTTAGTCCCTTTACCTTTTTCACCCAGTCCCCCAACCTCCCTCTCAACTGACAACCGTCAAATTGGTCTGTGTATCTGAGTCTGTTAATTGTTTATTTAAGATGTGTTAGTTGAGAAATTTAGGTAATTTTGGAGAATCTAGGCTCTCAGCTCCATATCAAAAAAATTGACTTTCTACAACATGTTGAAATTTCTGCCAATTAAACATGCTATATTTACAGTTTGTTGTGACACTTAGAAGACTTCATTGAGCAACGTAAATCAGTGGGGAGTATTTCTAACTGATAAGCAGTTTTAAATATCATGATAAGGGTTCATTTCCTTACAGGTAGTTGTTCCAAAGGCAGTGGGAAACATTCTTGCTGGCTCCTTCCTGCCCTTTTCTTTTCCCTTAAGGATACCCCAGTGGTCCTCTTCTTGCCGCAGTAAAGGTGGTGAGACTAATGAGGGTAATGGGGCTCTTGGGTGGTGTCTAGCTAAAGTGTAGCCTGGGATTGACCTGGGTTTTTCATCGCTAGTACCCTGTGCTGGAGTCACATGACCCTTACTTACTCCCTTCCCCCTTACACACAAACATGCATAAAGACAAGTATGGGCTCTTTGGAGGTGGAGAGATTCATTTGCTGTTATCTTTGTAAGAGAAGCCCGTGGAGAGTCCAGATGGATCTGGGTTAAAAATCCCAGCTCTCAACCACTTAACCTAAGTTTCTTAATTTTTCTGCATCTCCATCTTCTTAATATTTAAAATGGCGATAAAAATTCCTCTTCTAGAGGATGTACGCCTGTCCTGTGCCTCCTGTGAGTCAACTATACCTCTCCAACTTCAGGCGCAGTTTGTCACGTCTGGTCTGGGGGCCAGCTGGCCTGGCCCCATGGGAGTGAAGTATGTGTAGCTCTATTACTGGACATTGGCCATTTCCATTCTGTCACATGGTCAGAGTGTATTAGCCTAGAAATAAGGAGGGAACAGATGGCAGGAGCTGCCAGAACAGTTCGGACACAGTTGCACCTTCTTTGCAAGAGCAGGAGATCTTGTGGGAAGTCTCACACTGGAGGCCCTTCTAGTTGTCTTTACCTGCTGCTTCCAAGAGGTTTGCACTGCTTTTTGAACCAGTAAGTGTTGGTATGTTCTTTGTTCAGAAACACTGTGTGCCTTTTCAAAATTAATTAGGTGTATTTTCCTACCTCATCTGCATTCCCTGACCCTGGGGGAATAAACATGAAAAAGCAGCTGTAATAATTAAAGTAATAAGTGCTCATCTGTTGTTGAGGTTCGTTTATGGAGAAAGGTTGAGTTAGGTTGTTTGTTACTTAGGATGGAGACATACGACATTTGGAACACAGCAATAATTTTGACAACACAGGTGGATTTAGCAGACACCCCATATTTTTTCGTAACTATAACCTTGGGTCCTTTTCATTGGTGAAATTTTGCTTTGGCTGACCATTAGAGGAGAGGAATACCTAACCATTCTAGTTAAATTCATTTTCTTAGAAGCACATGAGCACATGCATGCAGTTGTGCACACATGCTATATATTAAGATTTGTAGCTCTTATTTTACCTTTTGTACATGTAGATATTGTGCTACAGATAATGGATTGTGATGCTTGTGCTGAAGAATTCTAAGGATGTATTTGCCTGAAGTGTTAGAGAATGCCAGTAGCAGAAACATGCAGATGGGTGACTCACCCATTGTCCACAGTATACCCATAGACTTGGCATACTGGCCTTGTTAGAGAATAATCCGTTCTGGATAAGCATGATGTCTGGCTAGCTGAGAGCTTTTCTGTAAGGCATGCCACACTCATGCCATTAAAAGCAATTTGTGAGGTACCAGTACGGTGACTTGCTTTTCTCTCTGCTCATCACCAGCTCTCCCTTCTGCTGTTAGTGCCTGCTGCTCACCAAACCAGGCACCATTTTTAATGTCCATGGTTTGTGAATCTCTTCTCTGATTTCTCATTTCCATATTCTGCCCACAACCCCCTTTTACCTAGCATCCCTCTCCTGTCTCAGAAAAAAAATGTCCCCATTTCTTTCCCTAGACTTTGTTGAGTGTGTTCTTTATCTCCTTTGTCCAATGCATTAACCCCTATCACTTGTCAACCTTTGATCTTTCTCCTCTTTCAGTGTACAACACAATTTGTCTCCCTTTCCCATATAGAAATCCCCTTGAACCCTTCCATTAGTAGCTAGGGTTATATTTTACCTCAACACCACAATTCTCAAAGAAGGCTTCCCGTTTCCTCTGTGTTGTTCATCTGGCAGTTTACTTCCATCATTTTTACAGCCCTGATCCTATGTGGCTTGTTCAAAAAGCTGGCAGCTACTCCTGATCACCAAAGCTTGGGCCCCTCTTCTCAAATCTTCATCCTACTTTGTCTTTCTCTACAGAGTTTGTTTGTGTTTTATTTATCCAATAGATGAATTCATTGATAAAGGTGATTGAGATGGCAGTCTTGCCATTGAGGAGTATACAGTTAGTTGATTGGCTATTTAGTGTAGCGTGGTAAGTGACATCATAAATGTATGTCCTAGAGTATCAGACAAGCTCCTCTTAAGTGTGACTGGATGAGTGTTTGATGAAGCTGGGAGTTCTCTGGGACAGGCATTTGGAATACCTGTGACCGTCTCTGTTGAAGATGTCCATCTCTGCTCTTGTTTTTGTGTTGGGTTTCCTTGAAGGAAAGTACACATCTGGTTTCATTGAAATTCTCCATCAAGGTGTAGTTTTTCGTAGTTTTAATGGTGGTTTCACTTTGTTAACCCTGGCTGAGTCTTAGTGTATGGCCCTCTCATTTGATTTAAACTGTTAGGTAATCCCTGCAGACAGCTCATCTGTTACATCCCCAGCAAGTGCTTGTGAAATGTTCCTAGTGGCAGTTAATCTTCTTTGTGAGTATTTAGCATAGTTATATTGGATTGGCCAAAAAGTCCGTGACTTTTTTCTGTAAAATAAGACACATTTTCACCAATAACTTCATTAATTTGGACATTTCGAGTATGTCGGCTGTCACCCGCTATTGGCTTCTAGTGGGTGCAGGCCAGGGGTGCTTCTTCAATATCTTACAATGCCTAAGACAGCCCCACAGGAAAGAATTATTTGGCCAAAATGTCAGTAGTACAAAGAAACTTTGCAAACCACTTTTGACATGGTCAGTTGGTCACAGCATCTTCTCCATACACTGCGCAAATATTTCTTTTTTGTGCTTCAGTTGATTTTTGACCTTTCTTGAAGTAATAAAGCATCATATACTAAAAATGTTGCGTATCTTAAAATGGCTGCACAAATATTCACCAATTTGATGTTTGTTTTTTTAATGCATGCTGACAGAACAGCTGTCACAGTACAATCTAATAAAATTATTTCGAATGAAGATAAAAGACAAACTAAGCACTCTAGAGCCATCATGTGGGAAAAAAACATAACAGACTTTTTGGCCAACCCAGTACTTCTCTTTGAAGGAGTAAAATGTGTTAGATGGCTACTGCTGCCTTTGTTAGAAACTATAGAAACAAAGTTACTTTTCATGTGGGATCCTGTGCACATTTGGGGACCAGGCTTTAGAGTAAGTACATTCCTCCCTTTCTCTCTAGGGATACTTCACAACTGTGTTTGAATCCCTTGCTCAGTGACAAGTGAGGCCATTTGTGATCCAGGCTGAGGTGTACCTGACTGGCGTTCATGGTGTGGCACCCCGTGACCAAGGCGTGTGTTGATGGAGGCCAATGGGAAGCTTGCTCTGAGATTGCACCTTTGTTGGTATGTTCTCTGGCAAAGCCACACTACCACCAAACCAGTACTGAAACACTCAGAACAAATCCAGTGCCTTCCATGCTTCAGCTCACTTGGATGTGGTTGTGGAGTAAGCATCCTGCTCCCAAGAGGTGCTCAAATAACCTAGTAACCATGTTTAACTTAATGGGTCAGTGTATCATGTATGTAACAACTCTTCTTTGTTTATCTTCTTTCCCAAAAAATGCCAGAATTACTTAAGACGGAAGCATTGTTCTTGTTTTTTTTTTCCCTAGGTTTGTTTTTCATTTTGTATAGTCCTCTATCCTGGGAAAAGGAAAGGGAGTTCTAGTACCTGCCTGAAGGGGATCATTACATTGTGGCAGCCAGTCAGTTTCACCTCATGAATGGATCCATTTGGGTGTTTGTTTCCCCACCTTGTACTTGGAGAGTTTATCATGCTGTATATGTTGATCTAGATGTGACTGTTTTTGAAAATTAATATTTTATAGAAACAGCAGATAGGGTTTCCTTTCTTCCTTTCTCCTTTGAGTCTGGATGATCATGCATTGTAAGAAGTGTTTAGCATCACTTAAAATTTGTACATGATAGTGTTAAGAGCCAGTGTCAGTTGGAGATGGGTGGGGACATAATGATTGATAATGCAGTGACTGTATTGTCTGAGATTCTTTATATTGACCTTCAGTCTTCATCCATTTGGGAGCTAGTACGAACCACAGTATCTTTTATTGCTCTCTGTGTGTTCTCCAAGCCAGTCACAGAGCTGGAGGGGAGCAGACCAAGTTGGAATAATTAGATTGAGGAGCGAATATCACACTTCTGATTTTATTCTCTTTTCAAGGGATTACCAGTACCCATTTAGTAAAACAAGAGTAACCCTCTGCAGCAGGAAGGAGTATGTGAAAGCTGTCAGTCTGTATAATCTTGACAGCTCAAGAGAAGTGGTGTCCTCAGCATGCTTAGAAAGTGTCCTCTTTTTTATTGACTGAAAGGCATTTTTACTATTTTCTGTGAGCATTGTGTATGTCATTAAAGGCAGTCATACAGAAAGTAAATTTGAAAGAGGAAAAGTTTTATGGACTCATCCATGCTACATGGAAGCAGTAATGTAGAAATAGCACCGTATCATTGAGTTTTGAGGTGGCAAATACAGAGTAATAAAATATCTAAGAAACTAAGGGACAAAAATAAAAACTGAAAGAAATATTCATAAACTAAGTAAGGATATGTCTTTCCTTGAATGTTTTAGAAAACCTCGAATCAACTCTCAGCTGGTGGCACAGCAAGTGGCACAACAATATGCCACCCCTCCACCTCCAAAGAAGGAGAAGAAGGAGAAGGTGGAGAAGCAAGACAAAGAGAAACCTGAGAAAGATAAGGAAATTAGTCCCAGTGTTACCAAGAAAAATGCCAACAAGAAAACAAAGTAAGTTCCTGGGTAACTCAGCACAGTATACTATTTTGCAGATGAATCAAAGGTATCTTTAAATGCCTCTTTTGGTATACCTCCCCCCCTTTAGACCAAAGTCTGATATTCTGAAAGATCCTCCTAGCGAAGCAAACAGCATACAGTCTGCAAATGCTACAACAAAGACCAGTGAATCGAATCACACCTCAAGGTATTTGAAACTAGAATAAAATACTTAAGTGCTACTCTGATTTGCTTATTCATAATCAAGAACTCAGATGGTTTTGTGCCTGTGGTTTTGTAGGCTAAGAAGGGGTAGAGTATGAGACTATTAACTTCACACACACATACACACACACACACAACTTTATATCACTGTGGTCAAAACAGGAAACAGATCAATTGATGATAATTTTGGAGTGGTCCGAGGCTTTGCTTACTGAAGGCGTTTTCTGTTACTGTGAAGATTCCAGCAGATTTTGTGTTAAAGCTTTGGCATGTGTGGTGACAAGTTAGATTCATTGCCACATTGTTATGAAATCTCTGTGTATTAATAATGTCTGCTGGAAATCATTTTTAGTCCATAGCCTAATTGGCTCTTCCTCTGTGATATTGCTTTCAGGCCCCGACTGAAAAACGTGGACAGGAGCACTGCACAGCAGTTGGCAGTAACTGTGGGCAACGTCACCGTCATTATCACAGACTTTAAGGAAAAGACTCGCTCTTCCTCCACATCCTCATCCACAGTGACCTCCAGTGCAGGGTCAGAACAGCAGAACCAGAGCAGCTCGGGGTCGGAGAGCACAGACAAAGGCTCCTCCCGCTCCTCCACTCCAAAGGGCGACATGTCAGCAGTAAATGATGAATCTTTCTGAAATTGCACATGGAATTGTGAAAACTATGGATCAGGGTATGAAATTCAAATCCTCCACCTGCCCATGCTGCTTGCACCCCTGGAGAAATCTTCTGTGGACATCGACCTGTTAGTGATGCTGCCAGGATAATTTCTGCTTGCCATGGGCATTTGGCCACCAAGGAATTTCGCACCCTGACAATTACTCCTGACACTTTTATGTATTCCATTGTTTTATATGATTTTTCCTAACAATCATTTATAATTGGATGTGCTTCTGAATCTACTTTTTATAAAAAAACAAAAAACAAAAAAAACTGCTGTGCACAATTTTCCATGTACATTACAACTGGTTTTTTGTTTTGTTGGGTGGGGTGGGTTGGGAGGGACTTTTATTTATTGTGTTCACAAACTCCATCCTTTCAGCATATCCTTCTAAGTTTAGTTCTTTCTTCCAGTTATACTATGTACTATCAGTTTTGATATAACTATATATATAAATATAAAAATATATATAAAGGGTTATTTGAAACCAATCCATGGCAACGCTGGTGCTTGATACACTGTGAAGTGAATACAACATTGAACAGTTACAGATCTGGGACAGTCTCTTCTACAAAAGAGCTGAAACTAAATTAAAATCAGTCTTACCTGAAGTGTGTTCCAACCCACGTGGGAACTTGACTCTCTCATCTGTCTAAAGAATACTGGACAATATGAAAACATATATTTTTAAACAATGTGATCTCAAAATAAAGACTGCTTCAGATAGCCTGCATTTGTGATGGAATAACTGACAAATCACAGGTGGTTTGTTGGGAGGTTTTATCATTTAGAAGGAACTAAGCTAGCTCCAGAATGCCAAGTATTCGTGTAAATTTACAGTTATGTGTAACATTGCCGTTCTTACATAAGTGCTCATAAAAATATGGTATTCTATAACTTGAATTCCATCCATTTTCCAGGCCCCTGCTCATGTCTGGGGTGAATCTATAAATTGTCTCTTAGTTTTAGGCTTAAAACTATCTAAACTATATTTTTGGTCCATACAAGAAGCAAATCCCTATTTTCCACTTCACACATGACATTGCATTGGTGGTTTTGGAATTGAAATTTGTTTGCCTCATGTCCCCTCCTTTCCTTTACCCTACCAGTTCAGTTGTGAGCATGTTTTTCTTTCTTAAAAATCTACTCTTGTTTGTTTTACTTAATGAAAATGGTTATCATCCATACATTCAGTCCAGACATTACTCAATTCTCTGCTATGGGAAGAACTCAAGTGGTCAGTGTTTGAAGTGGCAGCAGCCAGAGCTGCAGGGAGAGCTCATACTTCCTGAGAACCTGCGTTCATTTCTTCCTTGACAAAGATAGTTTGAGTAGACTGTTTTAAAGTTTATTTTTCACTCCCTTTTTTTACTGTATTGCAAACACAAACACACAAAACAAAGACCACTAATGGTTCCATACCCCACATGTTTAAAATGTTTTGCTCTGTTTGGATTTAATCTCGCTTCTGTTTAACTGTTACTATTCGCATCCAGAGTTTATAGGCTTCAGAGTCATTTTCAGGCATGGGAATTTGATGTCACCTTCCTTATTTGATCATACTTTAGGAATTCATACAAGGGCAGCTGATTTGTAAGGAAGCACCATATTTTGGTGTGGAAAAACCTGGTTTGCTTAAGAATAGAAGTAACTTCTGTCTGGAGGCAACAAGTTAAAAAAATTAACAGCTTGATTTGAGTAGCCTTTCACATTTACATTAAAACTCTTTTGTAGTCACCGTTGTACCATATTTAAATTCTGTTCTCAAAGTCAAAGGTTATAAAGCAGTGCTATTTGTTGCTGTGGTCCCATTCTAAAATGCATGGACAATGTTCCCCTCTTTTTAAAATAAAGCTTGTATGTGGAATGCAAGCTATGCATATCTTAAATACATTTTTCAAGTATTTATTAATGAACCAAAGGAAATCAGATGCTTTCTGTAAGTATCAGAATATATAATAACATAGTGATTTGACTATGAATTTTAAATCCACATTTTAATATTAGTGGGCTATTGCAAAGACATTCCTTCTAAAGTTTTAATATTCTTTTTATTAAGGGTCTCAGGGAGGGTAAATTAATCAGCCATATTTATTTTCCAGAGATATAAGGAATTGCTAAGTTTCTTAAATTAACTTTTTTGAAAGAAAAAAATGTCACCGAACTCATAGTTTGCACTGCTTTTTGAACCAATAAGTGTTGGTATGCACTTTGTTCAGAAACGCTGTAACTTTTTCAAAATTACTTTCATGTAAAGTGATTGGACCCGTAGATTAGTGGAAAAAGCTAATTAACCAGCTACTCATAGGCTGCTAATTCGTTGCCAAAGTCTTGGTTTTTGGTTTTGCCTCCGTGATAAAATTAAACAATAGGGAAGGGTGAAGGAAGGGAGAATTGCTTTAGAACAGGTGGGATGAAATTGCCATTTTGATAGAAATTGCAGCTGACATTGGAACTTTTTCAGCAATCAGATGTTATTGGGCCAGTCTTTTAGCTGCCATTGTGTATTCTGTTGAGGTAGTGAGGTGGGAGGTACTTGAGGCTTTTAATTTCTGAAATTGATGATACCCCTCACGTATGTATTCTGGAGATGGAATTCATATAACTTCCTGCATTTGCATTTTGTCCTACACCTAGTAGGCAGTGTGTAAAAACACTAGTGTAGATTAGAGAAATATATATTAAAAGAGGGCCAGAAATACTTGGTATTCAGTGGCACAGTAAGCAGGTTATAAAAACAAAAACAAAAGCACAGTGTTAACACTTGCAAGTTTCCATTTGTTTTAACACCACACTATTGCTCATGTATACACACACACAGTTAGTTACCTGACATGCTCTGTTTGAGTCATGCAGAGAAAGAAAAAAAGTAAAACATCTCGACACACAACATTTTAATCCAAACCTTTCAGTTTCAATATAGTTATTTTAAAACATTGGCAGAAGCTTCTGTGAGTTTAGTTCCACTAAGATGTTTCACCTGCCTTATCAAGACCATTCTCAGTCTACTTTTTTAAGCTACCATATCTTAAATTATTGAAAATTTATTAATTGCTGAATATATAATAACCTCTGCTTGTATGTAACCGAAAATGGTTTAAGAGCCAACATTTAGAGTATGACAATGGAGCTGAACAGTTTTTAATGCGCAAGCAGTTCTGTTCTTGTGTATGACTTGTAACCTTAATTTACTGTGTAAAGATGGTTACATTATTTCCTTAGCTTTGTTTGTTGGAGACAAATAGAGAATGCTTGTTAAGTATGTCAAAACATAATCTTGTGAATTTTTGTTAATGTATTATACGAGCTATATTTTTCATTTGCCCAGAAAGACAGCTTGTATAACGCTTTTGGAAGTTTCTGCTCTGTAACGTCCTTAGAGCTGACAGTCTTAGGTTTGTTTTTTTCTTCATGCTAAAGTGTCAGTTGGTGGTTTTGTGAACTGGTCAGAAATTCACAGGTCTTAAATGTTTTGGGGAAATTTATATTGGACACTGCTCTTTGTCTAGCAAATAAAAGATGTTAATATATTCCTGTTACTGGCATGTGCACGACTATGTTATTAGAAGCCACTTTATCATTTTCTTGCTTTAAATAGAAATGTCTATTTATGAATTCTGCTTGTAGTTTTTTCACAAATAAAATAGTAAAATTTACATTGAAATCTTTTGTGTGTGTGTAGATTTTAGCCTCTAGGGAAATACTTTTTGAACTCAGAATTTTTTAATTTACAGAATATTCTCTGTGAATAGGAGGCTAAAAACTTGAGTTGTTTATTAAAAGCTAAAATTGGTTTGCATATCTCATTACATGGCAGCATCAGGAAATGTAGTTGAACACAAGAATGGCCAAATTTTGAAAGAAAATGAATTAATGTGTTTGAAGGCATCCTTAGAAATAGGCAGCAGGGAACTAAATAAGGGAATGGAGATGATGGTTCAGTGGGTAATTCAACGTATGAAACTGAAAATCCTCAGAAGACAACCTCTTTCTGGCCAACTGCAGTTAGGTAAATTTGTGACGACGTAAACAAAAGGCAGTGTCAAACCTTGAAGCCTGCTGGGAAACTGCTGCTGCTTCCAAAAAATACGTAAAACACTTAAAAACTTCAGGATCCATCCCCAGTTACTCTTCATTTACCTGAGTCAGCAGTTGAACTAACACTGAAAGGAGAAGCGATTATAAATGGTACAGGATCTTAATTTGAAAATTGGTTTGTCCTGGTAAAAGAAAACTTTGCAAACAGCATTCTCCTTGTCATTGTTTTCCAGGACCTAGTCAACCCAAGTCTAGCTCCTCAGAACTCTTAGGGGGACGTGGAAGGGTTGAAGGGCAGGGATCAGATGGTGTCTGATGTTTATCATTTCCCATTATGGGTACAGATAAAGTGATGGTACCTGAGGAGTCCTCCGTGAGGGTCCCTGCTGCTGATCACACTGGTTTCACTGTTTGGGGAGGATGGAAGCTGCCTCCCATGCTATCTAGGGGCATGCAGTAAGACATTGGTCCCTACAATGGAAGTGCAAGCCTTTTAGGAAGAGGTTGGGTTTTTCCAATTGTAAGGTTGAGAAGGGAGGCAAAGGTTAGGCCCCAGCCTAGAGTCCACATGTTCAGACCCCTGCTGAGGAATACCACGGCTATGTGTGACACCATTGTGGTCAGGAGCTATTGCTGATTTAACTTTAGTCAAAGGGTAAAAAAGTGCTCAAGCTTATTCTCTGCTTTCAGCATGTGCCCAAGGCAACAAAGAAAAGATGAGAGGTGTCGAGTCCTTTGGTCTATCTCTTCCCTGGCCTCCCAGCAGTTCTGAAGAGCTACTCAGAAACCTTAAAGGTTCCGAGTCATCCTCATGTTAGGATTAAAAATTCTTGATCAAGATCCTGTTTGCTAATGAAAAGAAGCTGAATCTAATCTAGCTGCCTGGTAGCGTCTGTCAGGAAGGGTCAATCTTCCCAGCAGCCTGGGCTGTTACTCACCATAGAAATGAGCCACTGAAGGCTCTGGTGTTTATAGAAAAGGTCGTAAGAAAAGTCTGGGAAGATGGGGTGAGGCTCTGACCCTGCACTGAAAGTAGAATCCATGTGTTAAGATCTGTGTGGTAAACCTGCCTTCTCTCCAGGCTTTAACCACGAGGCTGGGGGTGAGGGGCCTCAGGTATTGCTAGAGTCCCAGTTACACATCCAGTGCGTTGCTAAAAATGGCCAACAGGGAAGCGTTTGTAGAGAGCAGGGCACTGCCTGGACATGGCCCACTTCTGCAGGTTCTTTTGACCTACACCTGGCAGAAAAGTCATGCCACTCCCCACTATTATCCTCTCCTCAGGCTTGTGCTGGCCATCACTAATCATTGTGCTTGCCAGTACTCCGTCAGCTGAATTCAGACTCAGAATCCTCAAAACGGCTGTATGTGCATCATGACCCCTGTTCCTGTGAAGAACACGTTTGTCATTCCTGCCTTTGATAAAACTCACCCAAAGCATCTGGGAACCTTACAAGGCAGTTTTTAATCAACTCTTCAATTATGCAGCACTCCCTGGAACTGTAGCAATTCCAAAAGAAAGGCTGGCTGAGAGAGGCTTGCAGGAGTCAACTCCTCAAAAGGCTTAGCTTTCTGTTCAAAAGTGGACCAGATCAAGAGTCCAGTATTGAGCTTTAAATGTGAGACCCACTGGCCAGCCAGCCATGTCGGCTAGACAGGGACCTGTCCAAGCAGTCATACCAGTTTGGTCAACCGCAGGGACTATCAAATAACAAGACACAACACCAAAGGGATTCCTAGAAACAGCAGCATATATATATATATATATATATATATCTTTGGAGTGAACCAGTGAGACTACACCCCCACCTGCTTAAGGGGACCTTAGGGAAGTCAGCCTCCCCAGACTTATTTTCTCATCTCTGAAACACCCTCCAGTGCGCTGTTCTCTGCTCCACGGGGCCATGGGCTAGTGCTACAGTGGTTGCTTGTATTTTACAATGCTTTTAATAATGGGGAGCAAGATTTTTTTCTGAATATTTATTATAATGTTTCACAGATGTCAACACCAGCAGTGAATGAGAAGGATTTATTTTGTAATTGTTTTATCTTGTTTTTAAATTTTATTTACTTATTTGACCCAGAGGAAGGAGCAGTTGGTGGAAAGGCCACATGTAAATAAAGCTCAGTGGTACTTTTGACAGCTGCATGGTGTTTCTGTTTCTATAAGTAGTGTTAACAATGAATATGGCTATTCTTCATTAAAATTTGATTGTTTAAATGTGTACTGTACTGTTATTATTAAAAAAGAAAAAGTTTAGAGTCAGTGGGAGAATTAAAGATCTACAGAGTGCCCGGGTGCCACCACACAGTAGGAACTTAGTAAACATTAGTTGCTGTGTTACATATATACACGAACACACATGTATGGGCTTCTTATTAATTGAGAATGGGGTTTTGATACTCTCCAGTTCCATCCATGCTGTCACAAAACATACAAATTCCTTCTTCCTGCTGCATAGTATTCCATATAATCTCACTTATAAGAGAAATCTAATGAACAAAATAAACTAATGAGCAAAATAGAACCAAAGGCACAGATTCATGGAATAGACTGACAGTGCTAAGAGGGAAGGAGGGAGGGGGGACTGCTTGAAAGAAGGTGAAGGGATTAGTCAAGGAACATATATGCAGGGCCCATGGACATGGACAATGGGGTTGGGATTGACTATGGAAAGGGGGTGGGCTGGGTGAAGGGGGAACAAAGGGGAAAATAAATGGAACAACTGTAAAACATTCATTAAACATACAAAGGATGGGATTTTGAAAATTGATTTTTAAATTTTCAATTATAGTTGATGTACAATATCATATTAGTTTCAGGTGTACAGCCTAGTGGTTACACATTTATATAACTTAAGAAGTGATCACCCCAGTAGATCTAGTACTCCAGAGTGGCATTTTTTTTCATTCAGGCATAAATGGCGCAAGTCCCTTACACAGAAAAGTTAGAGCTACAAACCACTAGATGAGCCATAAATACACTCATGATGAGTCACTTCTAGATGAGAACTATTTTATCAGTGTGAGTAATTCAGCCACTGCAGCAGCCTCAGAATTCGGAGAGCTCCGTGTATGGGGCGGGCAAGGCAGATATATAAATTGTATTCATTGCCTATTCACATTTAAGGGAATTTGTACTTATTTGGACAAGCTGACAGTAATCTCATAGGCTGGATTATAAGAATCTGCTGGAGTGGAAAATATATGAAGTTTGAAGTTGGCCTGAGAGGCAAGACCCTGCAATAAATTCCACTGTAAAGTTCCAGGACACTCCTGCTTGCAGAGATCATCCTGACTAGGTACACAAACCAGCAACAAATGGGGTAACAAGAGGGAGAATCACAAGTCTCCCATTCACAGTGAGCAATCAGCAGATAACAGTCATGCTGTCAGTCATGTGGTGGACAGATGGACCAGTTTCCCCATGTGGCCGGCAAAAGGTAAGGACCACTTTGGTGGGCACCTGGCCAGGCTCACCACTTTTCTGTAGAAGCTGGTAATCCAGGTGGGAACTTTTGCTCAAATAAGTCTGAATGAAGTGGGAATGGAGACACGTGGTTGGGGTTGGTTGGAACAACGCTTCACTATAGGATCTCCTTTTATGTTCCCAGCCCAATGTCAGCTCCTCATTGCATTCTGATTCTAAACCAGCTCTACTCAACATGGTGAGGCATCATAGCAAAATGTATTTAAGTAGCAAAAAATGGCACAGTTTATGGGTACTGTTTCACGTGCTTTAAGAGTATTAACTCCTTTAATCCTCTGGGGCAGTACTGAATACAGCTGGGGCAGCAGTGGGGCAAACTGCAGCCAAGCCATCCCTATAGCCATAAGCTAAGAATGGTCTTTACATTTTCACGTGTTTCAAAAAAGTTAAAGAATAATATTTGTGACAGGTGAAAATCATGAAATTCAAATTTCAGCATCTATAAGTGAAATTTTATTGGCACACAGTCACATCCCACTTGTTCATGTATTGTTTATGGCTGCTTTCCACTACTACAGCAGAGGGGAGTCCTTGCGACAGAGACTGTGTGGCCCTGCAGAGCCTAAAATATTTGTTATCTGGCACCTTAAGTAAAAAGTATTTCTGACCCCTGGAATGCACTGCTATTTCCTCATGCTCTGTGAAAGAGGAGAGCACTGACAGCCCTCAGTGGCTGGAAGGGGCCTCGAGGAAGGATCCACTACCTGCCTGTTTTACAGATGAGGAACCCAGCATGGTAAGGTTAAAGAATTTGCCCAAGTTTACCCAGGTAGTAAGTGGAGGAATCAGAAATGAACCAAGGCTGCCTAATCCACAGTCCTGGCTTTCAGTTTTCCTGAAGTTGAAAAGATAACTTACTCAAAATATGTTCCTTGGAACACCATTTAGGCTGGATTCCAAATAAGTTTGGTAAATACTGTTTAATATGCAAGTCTGAGTTTTAGTTACATTGGCATAGCGAAGGCTCTGAGAAGTTCTGCAGGAAAAAAAAAAAAAGAAAGCCATTTAACTTTCTTTAACATGGTGTTTTTAAAACTTATTTGACGTACATTTTACCAACTAATATAATTCTGGGGAAGGGGTTAGTAAAAACACTTGTAGATAAGACACAGTAGGTACTAACTGCATCTCTGTGACCATGTGAAAATTATTGAGTCTCTCTGAACCTCACTTTTTTTCCCTGTAGAATGATGAGGTTGTCATAAGGATTTAGTGAGCCAATGAGTTCCTGACTCCTGGTAGACACCCACAAAATGGTAGCTTCCTGCCACGGGTAGCTTGGGTATCTGTCCCACACACTTGCCAGTTCCCGTTGTGTAGGCCACATTTGGAACCACAGTAGCTTTGCAAAGGGATAGTTCATTTCACTCTCACGTGCCTAGTTGGTTACACATATAACCATAAAATGGAAACCCCACCACAAAATACAGAAGGTCTGGCATTATCATTACAAATAGGAAGACATACCTGGCTGTCTTCATGCCAACAGTGAGGCTGTGGCCTGGTGCCATGGGGGAGCTATGCTCTGTTGTCAGTTCTGGGGAGATGTGACCACACTCTCCAGCTGTCAGCAGAGCTCTCCAATCCACTCTCAAGTCAGTCACACTCCTCTGAGTTGAGTTCTTCTTGACTCCTTGCACATCAGAAACCCTTCTTCCGGAAAGCAGGAGAGGCCCTGGCAGCCTCTTGGTGGTGCATGTGCACTTCAGCACCTTCCAAAGTCGCCCCCTGACCCCAGGCTGCTGAGGAGGCTGTTGCTGGGGTTGTGTAGAGGATTGGGAGCCAGCAGTGCCCTGTCAGCCTGGGAAAAGCGGTATGTCTCCCTGGTAGGGAGGGAGGTAGCATGATACCTGGCACATAGGAGTAGCTAAATGAACAGTATAATAGGAGCACAGAGTGTGGGGAAATACAACCTCAATATCGATTTCAGAAATAAAATGCAAGACCTCATATACTCTTCTGCCTTGATGGGTACTTCAGCTAAAAAGTTCGGGATAGCCTATTTACTTTTCTGCCTGCCCCCCAGCTACATTGAGCCTAATTTGGGGAGGGCTAAATATATATTTAACAAGGCATGTATTCCAAGGACCTGCTAGGTACATCTTCTAGTCCCCAGGAGTTGGGAGACAGAGCCGGCCACCCTCCCACACATACTCCCCGAATGGGAAAGCTGGTCCTTAGCCTCCCTCTGTTTTTAGTTCATCTCTCCAACCATATGAAGCCAAACCCCCTCAGGAATGCCCACACCAGCTCAGTTTCTCTCAGGAAGACCAGCATAGCTCACTTAGTTGAGCATCAAAAAGGTTGCCAGTTTGATTCCTGGCCAGGGCACATGCCTGGATTGTGGACTGCCTTTCTCTTCATTATCAGATGTCAGCACATGTACCTTCACTACTGCCCACCCTTAAGTCTTTGTCCACAAGGGGTCCATCCTTGAAGTGAGAGTCTGAGCTGACCTGCCACTAAACAGGCACCCTGGACTGTGCACAAACACTACTAGCTTTACATCCAGACAACCCTTGCCCAGTGCACAGCCAGACTGAAAAACAGGTCAGTCTGATTAGAAGGGGCTGTATTTGAATATAAGAACAATAACCTCTCCCAATCATGTCGTAAAAATGCTTAATTGCCGCCCATTTTCTATTCTTCCCTTCTTTTTTAGTAATGGAATTCCAGTTGTTAGCAGGACAGATTCCCTTCTGAGATAAGACAACATTCCCCAGACTCCCTTGAAGGTGAGTCTGGCCATTTGACTACATTCTAGCCAATGGGAAGCAAGCTGAAGTGTCTGTCATGTCACTTGTAGGAAATGTCCTTGATGACGGGGAGGAAGACAGGACTTTTTTGCTTTGCCTGATTCCTCAAGCTTTCATTCTTGGAACTTGAATGTGATGGTTGACTGATTTCTGTCAGTCATCTTGGAGTATAATGTAACCTTAAGGATGAAACCTACCTACTGAGTGAGGGAGGGAAAGGAGAATGAGGGATTATAGAAATTGGCTTTTGTAATTATGGAGGCTGAGAAGTCATACAATCTGCCATCTTCGAGCTGGAGACTCAAGAAGGACAATGGTTCATTCAGTCTGAGTCTGAAGGCCTGAGAATCTGGAATCTGATGATATAAATTTCATTCTGAGTCTATAACTTGAGAACCAGAAATGCTGATGTCTGAGGGCATGAAAAAATGGATGTCTCAGCTGAGACAGAGAGAAAGGGAAGTCACCCTTCCTCCACCTTTTGGTTCTGTTGGGGCCCTCAACACTGGTGAGGGCAGATGTTCTTTACTTAAGTCCACTAATTCAAATGTTAATCTCTTCCAGAGACACCCTCATAGACACACCCAGAAATGATGTTTAACTAGCTGTCTTGGTGTCCCTTAGCTCAAGCAAGTTGACAGGTAAAGTTAACCATCACACACTATTATTTTGGGTTTTTCTGTTATATGCAGATGATAAAAAAAATTCCTAGTGAAACTGATGTCCCAGAAAAAATATGTCAGGTTTCCCAAGCAGTATCACATAACCCAAGTTTGAGTAGCTTGGACCTATGGACAACACCAAATCTAAAGTCAGTAGATTTAGGGTACAGATCCAGTTGTCACTTAATAGTTAGGTGACCTTGACTGACAATGTCAGTCAAGAGATACCTCCCAAAATAGAGGTTGTGTTTAGTCCCATGTACTTTTCTTGATTGCCTACTTTGTGCTAAATATTGTGATGACCTAGAACTGAGTTATAGGGTCCCCGTCCTCTAGTGGAAGATTTCCTTTATAAAAAATATATTTTATTGATTATACTATTACAGTTGTCCTATTTTTTCTCCCTTGTATTCCCTGCAACCCTGCACCTCCTCCCCTCCCACCAGCATTCCCCCCTCCCTTAGTTCATGTCCATGAGTTGTACATATAAATTCTTTGGTTCCTACATTTCTTATACTATTCTTAAGCCCCCCCTGTCTATTTTGTACTTACCATTTATGCTTCTTATTCCCTGTACCTTTTCCCCCAATCTCCTCCCTCCCCTTCCCCACTAATAACCCTCCCTGTGATCTCCATTTCTGTGATTCTCTTCCTGTTCTAGTTGTTTGCTTAGTTCGTTTTTGTTTTTTGTTTTTTTTAGGTTTGGTTGTTGATAGTTGTGAGTTTGTTGTCATTTTACTGTTCAGAGTTTTGATCATCTTCTTTTTCCTAGATAAGTTCCTTTAACATTTGATATAATAAGGTCTTGGAGATGATGAACTCCTTTAACTTGACCTCAGCTCAGAAGCACTTTATCTGCCCCTCCATTCTAAATGATAGCTTTGCTGGATAGAATAATCTTGGATGTAGGTCCTTGCCTTTCATGAGTTTGAATGCTTCTTTCCAGCCCAATCTTGCTTGCAAAGTTTCTTTTGAGAAGTCATCTGATAGTCTTATGGGAACTCCTATGTTGGTAATTGTCTCCTTTTCTCTTGCTGCTTTTAAGAGTCTCTTCCTATCTCTAATTTTGGGTAATGTAATTATGATGTACCTCAGTGTGTTCCTCTTTGGGTCCAACTTCTTTGGGACTCTCCAAGCTTCCTGGACTTCCTGAAAGTCTATTTCCTTCTCCAGGTTGAGGAAGTTTTTCTTCAGTATAAGTTATCAGTTTCTTTCTCTTGCTCTTCTCCTTCTGGTACCCCTATGATTCAGATGTTGGAACATGTAAAGTTGTCCCGGAGGTTCCTAAGCTGCTTCTTATTTTTTTGAATTCTTGTTTCTTCATTCTGTTCTGGTTGAATGTTTTCTTCCCTCTGCTCCAAATTGTCAATTTGAGTCCCAGTTTCCTTCCCTTCACTGTTAGTTCCCTGCATATTTTTCTTTATTTCACTTTGCATAGCCTTCACTTTTTCCTCTGTCTTGCAGCATACTTAACCATTTCTATGAGCATCCTGATGACCAGTGTTTTGAACTCTGCATCTGATAGGTTGCCTATCTCCTCATCGCGTAGTTCTATTTTGAGAGCTTTGATCTGTTCTTTCATTTGGGCCATATTTCTTTGTCCCAGCCCACCTGTTATCAGGTAAGGGGTGGAGCCTTAACTATTTGCCAAGGCGGGGCAACCCAGGTTGCTGCATTGTGGCATTGTATGTGGGGGAGTGGTCCAAGAGGGAACAATGCCATTTTCTCAGCTCTCTTCCAGCTTTCAGTCACTTCCTCTACTATCCACAAGCAAATTGGGCCCTTCTGGTGCTGACCCCTGGGTGGGTGGGTGGTTTGTGTACATTCTAGGATCCTGTGGACTCCAATTAACTCTCCTGTGAGCCTGGGAGTTTCTTCCACTGCTGAACCCCCCCCACCCCCAGATTTTTTTCAGTCAGAAGTTCTGAGGCTTTATTTTCCCACATTGGAATCCTGGGTTCCATGGTCTTTCTCAAGCCCCAGTTGTTCCTCACAGTTTATCTGCATGCAAATGCAAGAACACCCAGCCCACCAGCTGCTGCCTTGCCATGCATCCTCTTTTTCCCATCTGCCCGTCTCCACCCCTCCTACCAGTCTGAATGAATATTACTTCCTTAATTCCTTGGTTGTCGGAGTTCCATACAGTTCGATTCTGGCAGTTCTGGTTGTTGTTGTTGTTGTTGTTTTCATTTGTTGTTGCACTTCTTTTGGTTGTGCAAAGAGACAAAGTATCTCTACTTAAGCCTCCATGATAGCTGGAAGTTGAAAATTTTCTAAGTGCTATATCAAGTTTCAGCTCTCCAACTTAGTTTCTGCTGCTGGGAAATTTTGAAGAAAGATGGAAGTTAGAACTTAAATCAAGGGTTGATGAATGGGCTTCAGAGGATCTGTGAAGTGAATTGCTTGAAATGATTTACAAAATGTGTGCCTTTTATTACAATTATACATTTTTATTGGGCTCAGTCTTCAGAGGTTTCATTGGATTCTAGAATTGTTCCATGGTCCCAAATTGAAGTGCCACTGCAGGCTAAGAAGGATGCAGATAATTTTGGTATGGCTCTCTCTTCTCTTCTTCTAAATTACATCATTTCTGAAAATTAAAAAAAATCTATACTATTCAGAGAACATGGTGGCCACATGAGTTAATGGGAAGCTATTGGGCAGCTTCTGAAGAATCCCCAGCTGCGTCAGCTCAGGCTATGTTTTGCTGCCATAAGAAATTACCTTAAATCGTCCAAGCTTACAACAACAAAGGCTGAATTGTCACCATGCTACAAGTCTTTTATAGCTCTTCTTCAAGTCATATTTAATCTGGAAGCCATGCTGATGGAGCAGCCTCACTCTGGAATATTATGGTCCATCTCGAGGCAGAAAGGATAGCAAACCATGATTAGGGTATTTGAGCTTCTGCTTAGAGATGGCATGTGTTGTGCCTGTTCACATGTGATAAGCTAAAAGAATCACATGATCACAGGGGAAAGGGCTCTATAACTATCCTACAGGATAGGTGCCACAGGGAGGGTAACAAATATTTTGAGTATTAATTGGTCTACCATATCATATTATTAGAATATTGACTAAGAACAAGAAAGAACTAAATATAACCTAGCTCCTTCATTGCACTATATACATCCCTCCCTACCCATATCCAAGGAGAGACTCTGAATAGAAAAACCTGTTTTTTCATTCTTGCTGCATTGTTAGAATTGAAAGAAAAGTGAAGCCAGCCATATGTATATCCTTGGTACTAAGGTAGAGCCAGGCTGCAGTTGAACACAACTTCATGTTCCCAGTCACCTCTTTGCTTCTAGTCAGTTAGACACCTGTAAAGTGAAAAATTGAGAAATGTTACTATAGTTGGGGGTTTTTGTAGTCTGAAATTTCGGATAGGAGGGAGATATAGTGTCAGTTATACATTTCTTTGTTTCTGCTCTAGAAGATCTTTGTGTGGATCTGGTCCGTAGTTGTGGTTCTTGACAGGGAGTTGCCTGTGATGATCCAAACATAGGACTCCTAAGAAAAGTATGTTTAACAATGCCCATGGTTAGCCCAGCTCTTCACTCTCATTCCTGGCTTTACAACAGGATGCTTTAACACATGGTGTGTGCTCCCCAGATGTACCCCATTCAACATGCTCAAAGGCTAAAGAATTTCCTAGATGAACAAAGAATATTAAGTGTTATGGATTGAATTGTGTCTCCCAGGTTTCATATGTGGAAGACTTAACTCTATTACATGTATTGTATGATTTTATTGATATAAAATGTCTATAATTGGCAAATCTATAGAGACAGAAAGTAGGTTAGTGGTAGCCTAGGACTGGGGAGAGGGTTGGAGAGAGATGGAGAACAACTGATACAGGGTTTTCTTTGGGGGGTGGGTAATAAAAATGTTCTCTGCAGATTATTTTGGTGATGCTTATACAACTCTATGAATATACTGAAAATCATTGAATTGTACTCTTTAAAGGGCTGAATTGTATGGTATGTAAATTATATATAAATCCATTGTTTAAAAATACTGATATTCTGGCATCTGCATTCCTATGAAAAGCTGTCATGTTACTTTTGGAAGTAGTTGGGCTATGTATTTCATATCAACATAATGACACTGAAGATTGTAAGGTATTCAGGGCCATAGACAATGAGTCAGGCAGACCTGAGGGGACTCTTGAATGACATCATCAAGAGGGGATTTTGAATGACAACATCTTCAGGACTCAGTTTCATAGTCTGTGCAATAAAATTAATAGAATCATGGGAAGGGATTTTATGTTCATAAGCAGGGCTCTGTTCAATTGACTACAAGAAATACTGAAGTTCTTTTTGCCTATCTTCTACCCAGGAAGAATATATTGGAGGGATGGATTAAGCAGGACTCCTTTGGTTGCAAGAGGCAGACAACACAATAAAGCAGCTCAAGCAAAGGGAATGAATTGGCTTGTGTTACTGGGAAATCCACTTCAGGCTGCATCCAGGGGCTTAATTGATGACACCGCTCCATCCTTCTCTTGTTCACTCTATGAAAGTGATTAAGAGGAAAGACTCTGGAGCCAGGCTGCCTGGATTTCAATCTTGCCCATCATGGGAATTTTGGCCAATTGTTTAACCTTTCTATACCTCAGTTTCCTAGTTTATATGAAATGGCAATGGTGGTAAGAGGAGAGTTGTGGGGATTCAGTAAGGTAATATATACAATATGCTTATAATAGTGCTTAGAACACTAAATACTATGTAAATATTTAACTATCATCATAATTATCATTTATTTTGTTATCCACTTGTAGACAGAAATACTCCATTGGGCAAGAAAGTTCATTCCTAAATATTGGGCGTATATCCCTATAGCACAGTATTTAAAAAAAATTTTTCTAAGAGGAGGACTATCTTCACACACTAGCTATAAGTCCCAGGGGGTTGGAGTCATGTGCCCATTCCTGACCCAGAGGGATATAATCCTATGCTTGGCCCAACCATAATGCCCAGGGGCTGGGTACCATAATGAGAATCTGGTGAGATCATATGGAATCACATGGGATTGAAGAGCCAGAGGAAGCATATAAAAACCAGTATTGCCTACATCATCTACAAGGACATTTCCCAGCATGGCTTGGGAAAAGTGAGTCTTGGGAAGACTGTGATGGGCCATGACAAACAGCTAATATGGGAAGGGGCTTAGCTGTGGGACTGGGGCCTGCTCTGTACCATGCCATTCTAGTTATCACTACAAAAATGAGGCCTCCTGGGCTTCCTTGAGGCTGAGCAATGGCATGTGGTGTGTATTATCCACCAGATGGTAGACCATTTACCTTCCCCACAGTCAGGACCAAACGGACCTAATAGGTGTAGCCACTAGAATATTGTTTCTCATTGTGGTGCCAGAACTAAGGACCCTTTTACTTTTACAACCATGTAGAAAAGATGGTGGTCTTCAGTCTATAAGGAAAAACTAGCACAACCTACATTTTAAATGGTTTTGGATGGCTTGAAGTGGTTTCTGGTTAATCCCAGCTCCATCAGGCCATCTAAGAGGTTTGCCCCATCTGGGGCTCCTGGAATGAAGAAACAAACTTGCTAAACCAGACCAAGTCTACGTTCCCAAATATGGAGTTTGAGAATTCCTTTCTCTTGGAAAAAATGAAACAGAAGCTTCCAACAAGTGTTCTTGGAAGTTAGTTTGAAATTAACCTTCCTGTGTAACATGAAATTTCTCAACTAAATGGAGTGGAAAAAATAGGTTCGACTTTAATAATTAACAGATACGTCTAAACAGTAGTTCCAATGGGCTTTACAGAATATTGGTTACTATATGCTAAGGGTATTAGTTGACAGCCATGTATAAACTGATTCAATCTATTTCTTCTTTTAAATTCTTCCTTGACAAATCAGCTCTACGTAGAAAAAGATTCTGAAGCCTGGGGCACAAGTATCACAGAGGCCCTGACTCCAGTCCCTGCCTCATTTAATCTGTGACCTCACAAACTTGTCTCCAAACCATAATTCAATTCCCATTTAATCTGTTTGACTGTGGCTTCCCACAGAACATGATGGGCAGATCATGCTCTGGGAAGCTACAGGTTGCCACCTGTGTCCCCTTGGCCAGAATGTGACCTCTGAATGAGTCTTATTTGATTTACTGGGGTTGAAAAATATTTTTAAATGTGAATGCCTTTGGATGCTGTATTAGTTTGCTAAGACTGGAATAAGGAAGTGTCATAGACTGAGTGGCTTAAAAGAAATTTATGGTCTTATAGTTCTGGGGACCAGAAGTCCAAGATCAAGGTGGGGACAGGGTTTCTTCTTAGGGCTGCAAAGGAAGGATCTGTTCCAGGCCTGACTCTTCCAGGCCTGTAAAAGGCCATTTTCTCCCCGTGTCTCTTCATATCAGCTTCCCTCTGTGTCCAAATTTCTAATTTTTTAAAGGACAGCAGTCATATTGAATTAGAGCCCACCCTAAGGGCCTTGTCTTAATGTAACCATCTGCAAAGACCCTGTCTCCTAATAAGGTTACATTCTGAGGTACTGAGGGTTAAGACTTCAACATATAAATTTTGAGGGAACATAGTTCAACCTGTAACATGCCATGATTCCTTCCACTCACTAGTACCTTACTTCAACAACTTACTTTAGTGGGTGTCCCCCACTAAATTACATCCCTCCTGGCCTCCATATGCCTTTGGACTGTGGCTCTGCTTGCATTTAAGTTCATTCATCCATTTAGTCATTCATGTGTTCAATCAATCAAACAAAATAGTGCCTACTTTGCAAGATGGCTGAGAAAAATGTGATAACATATTTTCATTTTAGCTTAATATCTGGCATATAGTAAGTATTCAACTACGTTTATTTATCTCTTTATTTGCCAATATGTAAGAAGCATTACTAAATGCTGGGAACAGGGCTGGGCTCAGCATGCCAGGTGAAGTCTCTGCCCTGAATAGTGTAAGGTGAGGTAGAGGAGGCCACAGCAGAAGTGTGTGAACCGGCTGTGAGAAATGCTCTACAAAGCTGGGGGCAAGGACAAGGTGAATGGGGCCAAAGCAGAAAGAGAGCTAAGAAGGCAAAAGACGGGCTCCAGGGGACAGACTGTGCAGAGTCTGTGGCCCACAGAAAGGCAGCTGGGATTCCTCTGAGTGTTGCATAGGGTGACATGGACAGAATGGCACTAAGGCAATCAGGTTGGAGTGGGGCATAAAGAGATCCAGGAGAGTCCATGGGAACCTGCACAAGTGATGCTGACTTTGAGGCAGAGTGACTGGAAGTCATTTACCCCTTCGTTCCTCAAGTATTTCTGAGCACAAGTACATGGCAAGCAGTGTTTGATGTCAAAAACACTGTAGCAGATGATGCAAAGTGTCCGTGTGAGGGGCACTCTGTGGAGAGAAAGACAGCAACCACAGGGGCATGCCGATGAGAGTGTTCCAGACAATGAATGATTAGGCAAAAAAGCTGGATGAGGCAAAGGGGACAGATTGGGGTGGACAGAAAAGGACTCCCTGAAGTGACATTTGAGCTGAAGCCTGAGTGGTAAGAATGAGCTGAATACAGAGAGTTTGAAGAAGAATATGGAAGGTGGAAGTCACAGCATGTGCAAAGGCCCTGAGGAAGGAGATCAAGACATAGGATGGGCTGGAGACAGAACCAAGGTCCAGGTATAGCAGGAACTTCCATGCTAATGGAGGCATTTTAACACTCTGGGGGCTGTTAAAGACCATTCAAGGAAGCTTTCAGTAAGGAGTGCCAGCTTTCAAAACATAGAAGTGGAATTTGAGGGCCTCTGCTCCCACCTTCCCCTTTTTGATTAATTTGGTTTCAGTTGAGTTTTTCTTACCAAGGGTCTTCATTAATACACTTGGGAAGAAAAACTTGTCTGGGAGGCAATTATCAAAATTCAAGAGTCACAGAATATTGAAGCTGGGTGGAGCCTCAAGGGTTAGCTAGGCCATCAGTGTTCCACCAGCTCCCTGGGCAAACTGAGGGGTGCCAAGACCCAGGCCACTCTCATCTGAAACAGCACATGGAAGTCTGCATGCACTTTCACTAGTGCTGTTCTTGCCTGGAACTCTTTGAAAACTACTGAGTAGTTTCAGTGTGTAGGTAAGGAGAAGAAAGGCCCCATGTTGAGCTTCTTTCTAGGGCACCACACCAGACTTCGATGACTGTCCCTGACCCAGCTTCCCCAGACACTGACAGTATCCAGGACCATGAGGTGAAGCCTAAAATAGGGTCTTGGGACACGAACTTTGTCTCATACCTGAGTTCAAGTTCTGAATCTGCCCCTCGCTAGATGTGGGATGTGGGCACATCACTTGAAATCTCCAAGTCTCAGTTTCTTCATCTGAAATAAACTGTGCAGCAGCCCCATGGGAATGTGGTTCTGCACAGAAGGATGTCACACAGTGCTTGGCACCGTGAGCATCAATTTAGCTACTACCGTTTAACAAGGATCACTATTGTACCCCCAGGTCCTCATTGCCCATCTGGAGAGAGCAAGCAGCAAACGCAGAGCCTGAGGAAGGTGGGACTAGGGTACAGTTTATCTACTCACATTAAAATCTCAACTGACAATCAATTAAATTCCAATGGAAATGAAGTGTGGGAGTTCAATGTTTTCTCATGTAATAGAATTATGACTTTTTTCCCAGGCATGGCTCTTTCTCATGTGTTAAAATTATAGCAAATGCTGTCACTGTTCACATATCTTTGTTTTATTTGCTTAATGAACAATCAAAATAAAGAAATTGGCTGTGTGATTTCAAGTAACCAAAACAAAAAAACAAGGAAGAAGGTAAAAACCTGCCTTGCTGATGTTTCAGATTCCTCTTCTGCCAAGCTCAGGCACTGTGGGGCTTTTTCACTGTGGGACGTGCTTTATTGCATTATGTTCCCAAGGCTCAGAGGAGCAGACTGAACATTAAAATGCTTCTTTACTTCTTCACTAATTCTAAAAAATGAGTAAATATAAAGCTAACATTTATTGAGCTGGTTCACTGCTTTTATATACTCGTATTTTCTCGACTAGTTCCCCCAAAAGCCAAGGATTGGTATTATTCCCTTTTGCAGGTAAGGGAACTATGTGTGAGAGAGTGCAAATAACTTGCCTAAGGTCACACAGTTGGTAAAGACCCTGAGAGACCCTAGATGAAGAGTAGGGACAATTGCATACAGAAAAGATGCCAAAATCCTGGCTGTGAAGACTTTTGGGGAGTTGAAATATGGCTGCTGTGCTAAAATATTATGGCTACATCTTTCTGGGTTACCAGACCATTTTGGCAGAATATAGACCGGCCACAGCTCAGAGTACTAACACGCTGAACTGTTTACTTCAAAGAATAGTAGTCTTCTTCAACATAAAACCTCCAAAACTTTCAAAGTGGGATAGTCAGATTTTGCTGTGATATTGCCAAATGACAAACAACTTTTCCCAAATCTCAGGCACTTAAAACAACCATTTAGCTCTGACTGGTATAGCTCAGTGGTTTTGAGCATGGGCTGTAAACCAAAAGGTAGTTGGTTCGATTCCCACTCAGGGCACTTGCCTGAGTTGTGGGCCAGGTCCCCAGTAGGGAGTGTACAAGAGGCAACCACACATCGATGTTTCCCTCTCTGTCTCCTATCCTTCCCCTCTCTCTAAAAATAAATAAATAAAATCTAAAAAAAAAAAACAACAACCCAAAGCCAACCATTTATGTTTGTGGGTCATCTGGGGTAGGTCTGCTTTAGGCTTTGGGTCTATGATCAGGTATGTTTCATGTATTTCTTCATTATGGAACCAGTGGTTACCCAGAGGATAATGATAAACAGAAGGAGCAAACACACTGAAAACCTCTGCTTGCATACATTCACTCCCTGGCTGCTGCCCAAAAGTAGCCAAATGACCAACGTGCCATCTCTGTAGGGAGATGTACAATTCACTTCCTCTACACAATTCATTCTACTACGTGGCTCACCCAAGGCCATCTAGCCTAGCTGCCGTGGTTGAGAGGTTTGCCTCTTCCCATGACAATCAGGTTGGAGATTTTCCCAAGGAAATTCATAAAGGCTGAAGGAAGAAACAGAGAGGCTGTAGTAGATTCTGCTTGCCAAGAGTCCATTCTGCTAATAAATGATTTCCATTTTCCTTTTATGAATCACCTTACCTCATTCTCAGTCCCTGTAACTTGGGGGTGAGATTGCTGTGCTCACTTGCCAGCTTCAGCAGTAGACACCTGATCTGTTTTTAGCCAATGGGAATACCACATCTGCTTTTCTAAATTATTGGTTGGGGCTGGTCATGTGACTCAAGCTAGGCCAATGAAAAGGATACCAAGGACTTGTGGTATAACTATTAGAATAAAGGGTCACGTTTCCAGTGAGTTTGTGAATTGGAGTAGAAGACACGGGTGACTTTTTTTTAGATATCTGGTACCATAAAGTAAAGCTGACATCGACAAAAATGGGGCCCAAGGTGAGACGGAATTGTGAGAACGCTGTTTTACATCTGGGTCCAGCTGAGCCTGAAAGCCCTGAAATTTACAATAAGTTCTTTTTGGGGATGGAGGTAGGCTTAAGTCAGTTTGAATTGGGTATTTGTTCCTTGCAACCAAAAATACTTTACTAATTCAGAAACAAAGCTAAAGGTGATAGAGTGAGATGGCTAAGATCAGCCCTGGGTTCAAATCCTGTTCTTGGCACTTAGAGCGGTGTGGCCTTTTTGAGCCTCAGTCTCCTTGTCTATAAACTGGAAATACTTACCTTGATGACTATTGTTCTGCCAAACCATATAAAACAGGTCGCCTGGGTTTGGCAAATTGTAGATACTCAATGAAAAAGCTGATGTTTAGTGTAGCCAAATGATTCAGGAGCAGGCTTCCTGTCCTCCCTGGGTAAGTGTTCAGCTTCACAGTCTGTTTGCCAACAGATCCCACAAGCCATAGGACACCCCTTTCCTGTCACACACAGGAGGATGAGGTTGGTATGGGCTTTGAGTTCTGGCAGCTGTACTTTCTCTCTTAGGACCTCCTTCTTCTTTCTCCTCCCCTCCCTATCTTCCCTCTGGGTCTGGAGGGCTCAGCACCTTGGAAATGCCCTCTATTCCAGCCCCACAGACCAGCCCCAGCTGTGCCCCTGTGGGGGAGTTCCCTCTCTCTCAGCACCAAGGCTTTCAGAGGCAGGGGACTGAGGAGCCTGAGAATTCCTTCTGCTTTGGTGGAGGGAAGACTGAGGCTCTCAGAACCAGACACTGGCACCCCAAAATTCCAACGCTGATCTCTGCCTCTGTCCCACTGCCCTGCTGGTAACAGGCAATTTTAGAGGACATTAAGAGTAAAAACGTCCCGTAAAAATTGACATTTTTACTCTTAACAGCTTTCTATTGATTTGGTCAACTATCCTCCAGCCCCTTCCACATGAGAATGCCAGACTCAGAAGGACAGGGATCCCTATCTGCTTTCTCCTGACTGTAGTTCCAGGGCCTTGACTGGTGCCCAGTATAGAGTCGGTGTTCTTGAGTGTTTTGTTGGCTGCATAAGTGAGTCACAGTGGATTGAGTGAATTGCAAGTAGTGCTGATTCTTGCCACTGTAGATAAAGTTCACTCTCAAATACATTTGAACAGGAAAAAGGTATGTCAGTTGAAAGAGAAATATTAAGGGGAACGGGTGGAGTGGTGTGTGGAAGTGGAAACAGCAGTCAGGTGAGCCTGGGCTCCTGGATTTAGGGAATGCCAGCTGACTCAGCCCTGGTGTCTCTCCCAGCAGAAAATCCTGTGATCTCAAAAGTATGTCTTTTGTGGGCTGAAGCAAGAAATGGGCCTGCCCTTCCTCCTCAGGTGTATTAGTTTCCTGTGGCTGTTGTAACAATTTACTACAAACTCAGTTTGTAAGCCACTACAAACTGAGTGGCTTACAGCTACAGAAATATATTTTCTCACAGGTTTGGGAGGCTATACAACTGAAATTAGGGTGTAGGAAGGGCCAGACTCCCTGTTGGCCCTGTGGCCCTAGGGCAAAGCCTTCCCTGCTTCTTTCAGCTTCTACCATAGTTCCAGGCGTGTTGGGGCCTGTGGCCACATCACTCCATTCTCTGCCTCTGTCTCCATGTGGCCTTCTTCTCTGTGTCTTAAAAGGACACTCGTCCGTTGGATTTAGGACTTATCTGATAACCCAAAATGATTCCATCTTGAGATTTTTAACTTAATTACATCTGCAAAGACCCTTTTTCAGAAACAGTCACATTCACAGGTTCCAAGGGTTAGGGCTTGGACAGTATATATTTTTTGCAGCTACTATTCAACCCACCTCACCTGGGATCTGGATCTTGTTAAGCACCAACTCCAGTCCAGCAGTGTCATGTTCTCCAGGAAAGCCCAGGCTATGTCCAAAAGCCTCTTGGAGGATAGGAATCTTGGGGGACATTTGGTGGGGCTTGAGGGAGGAGCTGCAGACTCCTTCTTGAGGAGGGGGTGCTCCCAAGGCAGCCAACCTGAGGGCTCCCTCTCTGGCTGCCATTTCTGAAGAAGTAAAGGGAGTGAGCAGGGAGGATTTGACCCCTGGGAAATTCCCTGAAGGTAGGAGCCTGGTTGCTACCTCTATGGAGTTGTCTTGTTGTTCTGCAGATTTTTATGAATATTGCTTTCTGAATGCTGTGGGAAGGGAGATGGGATAGGAGTGTATATGAGGAATGTGGCTTGGGAGACCCATAGTCCTGGATGCCAACAGCCTACAACTCAGCAAATATTTATAGACCCCTCACCATGTGCCAGGCAGTGGCTATAGTGCTAAGCAACACAGTGACAGTCCCTGCTGTCATGGGGCTTGTAGTGTAGGCAAAAGAGAGATTAAAAGTCAACTATAGATAAACAATGACAAACTATTATCACTGCTAGAAAGGAAATAGACTGGGTATGGGAATAGAAAATAAAAACAGGGAAGACCTGTCAGAGGAAATGGTATTTGAGCTAAGTTTAAAGCTGGGGAAGAGCATTTCAGACATGGGATCAGCAAGTTCTGGAACAGGCAAAAGGAAAGGTTCTGAGGTTAGAAAGAGCCCAGCACATTAGATAAATGATAAAGATCCAGTGTATTGGAATGTAGGCAATGGCGTAAATGTGGGAGAGGTTAGCAAGTACAAAATCCTGCTGGCCCTGTGGGCTATGGGAAGAAATATGGATTTTATTCAAGAGATTTTAAAAGTGGTGTCTTGACTTAAGTTAGCTTTTTAAAAGATCCCTTTGGGGAACAGGCAGAGAAGACTACAGGACACAGGTTGGCAACCTTTCTCTGTAAAAATCTAGATAGTAAATATTTTTGGCTTTGGAGGCCATACCGGTCTTTGTTGTGACTAATCAGCACTGCCATTATATAACACGAAAGCAGCCAGGAGAAATTTGTAAGCAATTAGGTATGATTGTGTCCCAATAAAACTTTATAAAAACTGGCAGCAGCTAGAGTGGCCTACAGGTGGTGGTTCTCTGTGTCCTGTTGTATGGTAACAAAATGGAAATGAGAAAAGCACTGTGGCCATGAGCAAATGACTTAACCTCTCCAAGCCTCATTTTTCTCATCGGTGGAATGGGCACAACTTAACTCACAGAAACATACAATTTCTGAGCATTAATGGAGATAAAGTGTGCACAAAGCCCTGGCTTGTGGTAGGTGATGGATAAGCAGTGGCCACACACTGGTGGCAGCTCTATTATTACACGGAGCCAGGATAATCGTGTTTATAAAACAAAGGCTTTAAAACATGGGGTTAGTAGAGCTAACCAAGTGCTGGTCCCAGTTGTTAATTGAAATGTTTATGTATGGAACTGAATGAAGGCTGCAGTGACATGACTTAGGGCCCCCTCTCAGGCCAACATTCCTTCTGCAAATCTTGCTTCTTTTTCTCTAATGATGTATCAGTCACCTGATGGCATGGCCAGCCCAACTAACCCTCCTGTCATCCTTTTACCCCTTTGGGAGATATCTTTGCTGATGCAGGGCCACTGTGCTACCTCTCAGGGCTACATATTGATTTGATTAATCCTTGTTTATACCTTTCTGTTGATTCTCCTCCACCCCTCTTCTAATGTGGGAAATTTGTAGACTTCTTTTTCTGGCAGCTTGGTAGCAAGGAAACTGTACAGAAGGTAAAGGGTCTGTTTTTCTTGAAAATCCTAGCTGGGGAAGGAGCAGGTACGTACAGAAATGTGGGTGATATGAGGGAACACATTTGCCTTCACCTTCTGGCCAATCCTGAGGGTACCGTTCAGGCTGGGAGGCAAGGAGGCAAATGTGGGGCCATTTTCACCATCACGTTGTTGGGGTCATTGTTATGGGCAATGGCATCTGAGAGCAAGTATTTAGGAGAGGGTGAGGGGCTTCCTCCTGAGTGAGACCCTGTTATGAAACCCAGAGAGGCAGGGGTGAGTGGGGTGCACAGAAAAGCAGGGAATATGTCCAGGACCTCAGACAGAGAATACGTAGTCCCCAAAGCCCAGAGAAAGAGGGAGAGAGAGGAGAAATGGATGGATGGGGGCCCTGGCTGGTATGGCCCAGTGGATTGAGTGCTGGCCTGTGAACCAAAGGGTTGTTGGTTCAATATCCAGTTGGGCACATGCCTGGATTTCAGGCCAGGTCCGTACAAGGGGACACACAAGAGGCAACCACACATTGATGTTTCTCGCCTTCTCTTTCTCCCTCCCTTCCCCTCTCTAAAAAAAAAAATAAAAAAAATATTTTTAAAACAGGGATGGATGGATACATGGATACACACATAGATATGTAGCAGTTCTTCTCTATGCCATCAAATGAGAGCCTTTCTTTCATTTGTCAACAAGGATTTCATGAGCATTACTACGTGCCAGATATTTGTCCAGCACTGATTTTTCAGTGCCAAGTGAAACAGCCATGTTCCCTGCTCTGACAGTGCCCTCAATCTGTGGTGAAATCTAATGTGCTGGGTCAAAAGAAATGACTTTTATTCCTCTGGTTACTTCCTAGAGCGAGTCACACGACTGACCACAATCACTTTCTCATCAACCAGGAGAAGGCAGAGGGCAAGGCCGAAAGGCCTGGTACCCATATAAACACATTTTAAAAGGCTGACAGATATCATTGAACCAAAGTATTAAGGTACGGGAATCAGATCTGCCTGGGTTCACATACCCAGCTTTGCCACTTACTAGTTGTGAGACGTTGGGCAAATCACTCTACCTCTCTGAACTCCAGTTGCCCCATTTGTTCATTTGTCATTGTAGGTGTTTAGGACACCATAGTGAACAAAATGGACAAAATCCCAGTCTTTGCGCAGTTTACACTCTAGTTGGAGGAGAAAGACAATAAACAGATATATGGATCTCTAATATAGCAGTTGGTGATGAGGGGAAAAGTGAAATAGAATCAGAGGACTGAGGAGGACCAACATGTGGGTGAGAGGTTTTATTTGAGCAGACCTTTGAAAAGAGTTGAAAGAGTAAGCCTTATGGATATCTGTGGGGAAAGCATTCCAAGCAATGAAGAAAGCAAGTGCAAAGGACCTGAGGCAGGATGTGATTTAAGGTATGATTAGTTTAAGGCTCTCGAGATGGGGAAATTATCCTGGTCAGTCCAATGTAATCACAGGGTCCCTATTAAAAGGGAGGGAGGAGATTCGAGGAACAGAAGGCAATGTGAAAATGGAAGTAAGAGGTTGAAGTGAAACAAGGAGGGACCACAAACGAAGGAACAGAACTTCCCTCTAGGAAGTGGAAAAGACAAGGAGCCAGCTTTTGTGCTGAAGACTTCAGAAGGAGCACAGACCTGATGAGTCTCTGATTTTAGACCACAGACCTCCAGAACTGTAAGAGAATACATTTGTGTTGTCTTAAGCTATTAAATTTGTGTTAATTTTTAATAGCAGTAATAGGAAACTAATGTAATAAGTGGCTTATTTGTAAAATGGGACAGTGATAGACTCTGCCTGTGGCCCTGTAGACTTAGTGGTGGGGTAGGGGTGGCCAAGAAGCCCTGCCCCAGGCAGAAGAGCCACTCAGAGCAGAGAACCTGACCAAGGCTGAAAGAATCACTTCCCTGACCTTCATGGGAGCCAGGCACGAGGGCCTTGTTCTCCCCATCCTACCCCAATCACAGGTTGAGGGCATCTCTTCCTGCCTCATTCCACTGGCACTTTATCTCCAGCCCCCAAGCAGATCCAGGCACTCCACATTCTCCCCTCTCTTTAGCTTCCAGGTCTTTGAACACTCAATCCCCTCTGCCAGAAACCCCTAGCCGATGAGGTCTGCCAGGACCCAGCCAACCCCCCAAAGTCCCTTGGCTTAGCCCTTTATGTCTCTGACCCCTTCTATTCCTTCCTCATTTCTCTACTATTCCTCCACTAAGTGGAGGCCCCTCTTCTGCATGCTCACCACACCTAAAATTAGACCTTAGCAAACCCTTGGTATTTAAATGCTGGTTTCATTCTTTGTTTTCTTCTCCAAGAGTAAGACAAATAGCTTCTATTTATTAAGCCCTTATTGTGTGCCAGACAGAGACACTGTGAAGAAGGGCTGAGGTGGTGACTAATCAAGTAGGATGTGAGTATCACCTTCTGGAGCTCTGCAAGGTGGTGGCAACTGTGCCAAATTCTCATGAACTCCTATAATGACCCTGGGGGAGTTCCTTACACCAGTTTACAGAGGAGGAAGCAGTTGTGGGGCAGAAGAGACTCTTAGCTACACTCTTAGCTCCCTAAGCCTTACATTTTTTGAGCTTTTATTGAGCATTTTGTCAAATCCTCACCATGACCCTGTGATATTGGTGCTATAGTTGTCATCCATTTATAGTGTGAAAACTGAAACTCAAGAGGGGAGAAATCACTCGCTCAAGGTCACAGATTTGGAACCCACTGAGATGCTATTTCAATGTAAGTCTCCCTAGTTCCTCAGTCTGAAGTCTTAAGCCTCAAGCCTCATAAAGGAATTGAGGAAGGAATAAATCAGGAGGCAACCTTCTGTTTCTTGGTTGTGAACTTGGGGATGCTTCAGTATCTGGTTTGTTATAATTCACAGCTATTGGTAGCTGTGAAGGTCAAATGACCTCATATCTTCAGCAGCCCCTTGGGAACAGGGCCACACTGTTAGATTGGGAGGGATTTTTCTGGGCTCATGCTCAGGTTCTCAGACAACTGGGGAGATTCTTCCCCTCTGCCCACCCTGACTCAGAGGACATCCTGGCCTTTTTTATTGCCCCTGGAGGGTCTGAGACTATGGGCCTTCCTGGAAGAGGCCCCTGCCCCACCAGGGTCTATTCATGAAAACCGAGCCCTTACTCTTCCCAGGGAAAGCCCAGAGAATTTTCTCCTATTGTTACTTCCCTGTCCCTGTGGGCCAGAACGCAGTTGCTGTGGTGTTTGGAGCAGCTAATACCCTCCAGAGAGTCTGTGGGAGCCTTTAAGGGAACTGGTGGATTTCAGCGTAGCTGGGGAGGGCCTAGCCAGGCTCAATGAAGGAGCCATTGCCAGGCTGTGCAGCTGCCTCTCATCACTTTTTGGGGGTGAAGTTCATGGCTTCCCAAGTACATTTTCATCAAAGACATTCATTAATCCTAATATATTCCCCATGAGATGAGTGTTAATAATAATGAAAATTTACATTTCTTGGTTGTTTACTAGATGCCAAGTACCAAGCTAAAGTATTGGGTTTTTTCCCTCTCTTGACAAACTTACAGAGTAAGAACTGTTATCGATATTACTCCCATTTGTGGGTAGGGGAACCATATGTTCAGTAGGTGATAGACACATCTGTGAACCCAGTGTGAGTTCTGCCAAGTGGCCTCTGTTTAACAGATGAGGACGCTGAGGCTCAGAGAAGCCAAAAGTTATCAGTGCTATCCTTGAAAACCTGCTGCATGATGCCATTGTAGAGAGTTAAAGAGAGTGGAGTTCACTATTCTACTGTGGTCTGATGAGTCCAAAGTCTGATCAATGGCCCTAGGAAGGCTGGGTTTGGGGAAGTGCCCTGGTCCCTGAGGGCCACGCAGCTCTGCTTACTCAGCTGTGAAACGTCAGAGGCAACAGAGGTGGGCCTGACAGGTACATTGCTCCTTCCTAAGGTTTCTCCAGCCCAGCATTACAAGGCCTGAATTTTCAGGGCAGCAGTTTGGCCCTAATCCAGACCCCATAACCAGCAGTCAGCAGCCCTCCCCCTCCCCCACACCAAACTCCTATAACTGGAGTCCTATTGGTGAGTTATTGGCTCAATATTTTTATAGGTTTTCCCTCCTTCTCTCCCTTACCCCCAGACCCCAAAAAGCAGTTATAAGACTTGAGCCAAAAACACAGCTCAGAGAACGTGTGTCAGCACCAGCACATGCGAGGGTGAAGTGGGGAGCTTCCCACACTGCACAGGCTGGGCCCATTGCTGCTGTCTCTCTGGCTGCTCTGCCCCTTTCTCCTCACCCAGCTGCTTGACACAGGCTGCTCTATCCCCTCAGGCTGCTACAAGTCCCAGGAGGGACTCTAGTACTTCTGGGACAGGTAAGGAATGTGTTCCTAGGCTGACCGAGGGGAAGTTAGCCAGAAAGTCTGTCATTGTGTGACAGACTCCAAAACACAATCAGGGCCACGCTGTGAGTCAGGGCCATTCACAGCACAAGTCACAGCTGCAGTCAGACAGTAAGCCAGTCAGCCAGTCACGCATTGTCTCACAGTCACACTGAGATATACAGTGAGGGCTACACAGTCAGACATGGCCACTCACAGTGAGAGTCACAGCCATGGTCTGTTGGTCTCCTGTCACCCAGTCAATCTCCTTCTGTCCAATCAGTCAGTTGGTCAATCAGTCAAGGCAGGATCAGTCAGCCCATCTAAAACAGCCAACCTGTCACCTAGTAGTCTTCTGTCAACCAACAGACAATCAAAATCAGTCAGCAACCACCACATTCAAGTCAGTCAGTTGGCAGGACATTGTCTCACAGCCAGACTCAATTATACTACCACAGTCACCCAGTCAGCCAGTCAGCCATGGGGTCATCAGACAGTCTAGTTGATCTCAGGCAATTTATAGCAGTCAAGGACACTGGACAGTCATTTTCAATGACAAGGGCAGGTAGTCAGTCTACCCAGCTAGACCGGTCATTTGGGCACAGTCAATTTCTATCTGTTGAACAATCAGTCACAGTCACAGGCAGCTGCAGTCTGTAGCCTGGTTAGTCACAGACACAAAGAAACACCAGACAGCCAGTCAGTGAATCTCAAAGTCTGATGTGCAATAAGGGTAGTCAATCAAGGCTCTGTTGTCACAGTCCAACATCCAGTCATCTGGTCAGATAGTTATTTCCCCAAGTAACTGTGTTGGGCAAGATCATCACTTCAGACTATTGATTAGGAGATCATAGTCACCAAGTCAGTGTGAATTAGCGACCAGCCACACTAAATTAGCCAATCATAGTAGTCAGGGAGTCAAAATAGTAAGTTTCAGTAAGTTGCCTAGTTATCCATTCATTTTGAATTTGGCAACCAACCGAACACCAAGCCCATTGTTATCACCCAGCCAGCTACCCAATCAGTTGTGTGTTAGTGAGTCCATCTTCTAGTCAGCCAGGCACTTAGCCTGTCAGACTCAATCCCTCAGCCCTGTTTCAGTGGCCCAGGTGGTTGTAGTTAGTCACAGGTTCCCACAGTGTAAGGCCCAGTCAATCCCTACCATAACCAGCCAGCCATGGTGAAAATGCCTCATCAGCTACCATCAGTCAGATACTCATCTAACCCTGTCAACACTGAGGCACAGGCAGGCTTCTTACAGAACCAATGAATCATTAGTGAGTCACTGAAAGAAACTCTAAATCAAACCAAAAATGTGCCTTTACCCCCTTCAGCAATGTCCAGAATCAGTGGTTCCAAATCAGCCTCTTGCTCCTGACTCATCAGAAAGGAAGCAGCTGAGAGGGAAAATAAGCACAGAGGCCACAGGATGATGGCCATGGAGACAGGGCAGGGGACCACTGACCAGTTTTTTACTCCTTCCTCCTGAAGGTTTTCTCAGAGCTACCATCCACAGTGTCTTCCTAGCAGGGGACAATGAGAGCATGCATTGTCACAGAAATCCCTGGCCTCCTCCTCTTTCTCCCTGTGCCTCTCTGCTTCATCCTTTCTTGTTCCTCCACTGCCTCCTGCATCGTTACCCCCACCTGCTCTGCCCAAATAGACACCTACCTTCTCCCCAGTAGCTCAGATCCTGTAGCTGACTTAATAGTGACATTCCTGAAAACACACACACGTATGACAGACTGGCTTCTTGGCTTGCCTCCTCATTTCAGAACACCCTGTTCCAAGCAGCCCCTCTCCTCTGCTCTCGGGTCTTCCTGCCCGGCATTGCCATTGCTGGACACCCCTTCCTGGCTTGAGTACCAGTGACTTTGATGTGGGTTTTCCTGCTGTGACTCCTTCTCCTTTAAGTCTCTGAAAGAAAGAAGTAGCAGGAAAAAGCTCCAGAGGGACATGTCCTGCTCACTGAGTTGCTGTGCCTGCTGGAGCTTTCCCTGGAGCCAGGCAGGGTTCCCTAGGTAATCAGTCATTACCATTGTTACTGTCAGTACCTGGCAGACACTGGCTGTGGTACAGCTTCGAGTAAGCAAGGGTTTCTAAGCCTGAGGAGAGAACTGTTCATCAGAGAGACTGAGGTTGCTTTCTGCTGGAATGGAGTGTGCTCTTGGCAGAGGGGATTCTGGACCCCTTCTAGCAACTGGGATCAACCACCTGTTGGCTTTGTGACAACACTGGGCACATTAGCTAGGTTTTTAGAGCTGTGGCTCCCTCCTTGTAAAATGGAGATGAGCATGGATCCACCTCCTAGGGTCTGGGTAAGGATGAAACAAAGAAATCCTGGAAAGGGCTGAGGGCAGTGTTCTGTTTCTGTAGACCTGGGACTAACATTTTCTGAGTAGTCAAACTGATGGTCCCGGGGTTCCTAAAGGCTTCTTTCTATACCCTTTCTCTATACCTGGGTCTATGCCCCCACTATCACAGCTTCTGATCACTGCTGGTCATGCTGCTGGAGGGTAATCCTTCACCCACAATAACCCATGAAGTCCATGCTTTCACTGTACTCACTTTTGAGAGAAGAAACAGAGGTTCCAGGAATTGGAGTGTTTTGTCCAAAGCCACAGTTAGTGAGTGTCAGAGCCAGAAGTAGCTGACTCCTTAGGCCCACAGGGTGATTGATGGATTTTGCCCCTGCACCCCCACATCCTGCCCCAAACATTTCATTCCAGTGTTTCCTCTCATACCTTTAGCCTCCTTTTCCTCCTGCCACCCCTATCCACATGGACTTACCACCAAACTTTGGGGCTTTGCTCTTACTTGAAGTCCTTCAATATCTATTGTTCCAACTTCTTTAGAAATTGAACTCCCAAGTCTCAGATGGGCACATAACTCCCTGGAATAAGATGACATTCCCCAGCAGGCTTAGCTGCTGGCCTTAGTGGTGGTTGATAGGACATAATGTCAGAGCTCCTCTTGGCTTTTAGGGTGCCCTCTCTGGGAATCAGAAAGAGCCACTACCTCTAAACACGTGCTGCCCTGTGGCCCAGGGCTTGGTGGGAGGCCTGCAACACTGTGCCAGTAAGAGGGAGCTGCAGGAAGATGCAGCTCTGCACCAGCACATATGGGCAGGGGGGACAGGGGGGGTTGGGCTTTTGGTCTCCACTCTTCCCACAGAAAGCAGTTCTGTTGCTGTGGATATGGGTGAAGGGCTCAGGCCTCAGGCTTCCATGGCTCCACTCCGTACACTTGAGGACCCAGAGAGCAGCACAAAGAGTGGTTGCATGGAGACTTTGCCTGCCAGTTTGTGGCATGGGATGCTGTGACTGACTGTGACTGGGTCTGTGACTGGCTTGGGGCCTATGACTGTCATTCTGGACTTCCTATTCCTTTTCCCTTCTCCTTTCCCCTCCTCCCCACTCTCTCCCTCAGTTCTTTTTCCTCACCCTCACCCTGCCTCCTCTCTTCCCTCTCTTGTCCTGTGTCCCTACTCCTCTTGCCTTTCACCAATCCACACTCAGCCCTCCCCTTTCTTG
>PVKM010000138.1:0-23007 GCA_004027735.1 Carollia perspicillata | reverse complement strand
AGCCACAAATGGACTTGCTCCTTGATTCCTCTCCAGTAGCAAAGACAAAACCAATACACATGAACCAGAACCAAGGTCACAGTTCAACTTCTCCCTCTGCCTGCCTTCCCTGGACTCCCAATTCCCCACTCTGCATGCTCTTGATCTCTTTTGAGTCATGCACCCATGTCCTGGGTGGGGGTGGCACACCTATGTGGTGGCTGTGTGTGCAGCAGGCCCACATGTGGAGCACCCAGTCAGCAGGCTGATTCCTCTCATGACAGTCTCCATTTCGACAGTCCTAGGCTTTAAAGACAACTTTAGTTTCTTGGAAAGAGTTGCTCAGGCCTTTAGAGTAGAATTGGATGCTGTGTTTTTGGTTTTTGTTTTTTGGGGGGCTTTTTTGCTAGTTATACCCTGTGCAAACCCCCAGTCTACCTCCTCCTCCACCAACCTCCCGACCCTCCAACTTCCAGAAGCCAGCTTTTTGCACTTGGTAGTAGTTACCTGACATGATGTTTGTTGAACACATTAGTTGACCTAGAATTGTGAACAGTTGAGTGGAGCTAGGAGGCACTCAGGAGACTGGTGGGGAGAGGTGGTGACTTCAGAAACACTGAAGGAATTTGGATTTGACAGGAATGTAGGGACAGAATTTTGGGAGACAAATAGAAACTATCTTTTCAGAGGGTGCCAGAGATGGCAGGAGTGAAGCCTTGCTCTAGATAACAGGAATCTTAATAACAACCCCTCAGAGGCCCCAGCTTCACAGGAGGCATAAAGGAGTGTCTTAACTTTCCCAGAACAGTAGGCTGCCATGAGGCCAAATTTCTGTAAGAGACCCTCTGAGTGTCACCGAGCAGCTCTGTGGAGGCCATTTAAAATCTGGATTTATACTTGGCAGTGATAAGCCTTTTCAAGGGGCTGCAGGGTGTAAGTCAGCAGCAGAAGCCCTTAATTCCCAGACAGGAGGGGGCTTTGCAAAGACAATTCCTCCCCTGCTGAGTGCAACCCACCATTTTCCTCATTTCCTGGCTCTGAGGAGGAGGGCCAGGCCACAGTGCAAAAGGCTCCTAGAGGAATCCTGCTGGGGTGACAAGGCTTGGAAGAAAAAGGCAGATGGCTCCCCACAGCCCTTGGGATGACATCCAAATGGCCTGCCTGCTGGATGAACAAAGGCTGTCCTCATCTGGCCTCCAGGCATTGCTCCAGCCTGTGTTTTTGCCATAGGCAGCCTATTCTAGCCACTTGAGCTTTTTAGTTCTTGGTCCTCAGAATAGGTCTCCTGGCAACCCAACCTGCACCCTATAGAGAATACTCTTTCTTCATATCACTTCTTAGTTAACACTTATGCACCCTTCAGGACTTAGATGTCACTTCCTCTAGGAAGCCTTCCCAGAATGCCTCAAGGGAGAGGCAGTAGAGCATAACTGTTAGCATCAGGTATACTTGGGCTGGAATCCTACTTTCTAGCTGTATTAGTTTTCTAGGACTGGTGTTACAAAGTACCACAAACTGGGTGACTCAAACAATTGAAATTTATTGTTGAAGTCTAGAGCCAAGGTGTCAGCAGAGTTGAATCTTTCTGAGAGCTGTAAGGAAGAATCTGTTTCATGCATTCTTCCTAGCTTGTAGAAGCCTCAGGCATTTCTTCGCTGGTAGCTGGCATTCTCTGTACATTTGTATCACATTGCCTTCTCTTTGTGTGATGTCTCTGTATCCAAATTTCCTCTTCTTATGAGGACACCAGTCATATTGCATTAGGGCCCACCCTAATGACCTCATCTTAACTTAATTACATTTGTAAAAATCCCTATTTCCAAATAAGGTCATATTTTGAAGTACTGGGGGTTATTGCTTCAACATATATTTTTGGAGAAATGCAATCAACCTATAAACACTATACTATGACCTTGAGTAGTGTTACTTAATTTCTATGAGTCTTGTTTCATCATCTGTTAAATGATTGTGAAAAGGAGAAATAATTGCCCTAGTATGTTGAGACTTTGGTCAGAGGCTGAGTTCTGCTGACCAGTTTTGAGACCTTTGGCAAGTCCCTTAGCCTCTCTGCATTTGTCTATTTCTGCAAACAGGACACTGCCAAGCTCAGTGGCTTAAAACCACCACCATCATATATTTGCTCATAAATCTGCAATTTGGGCAGTGTTTAGTGGGGAGAGATTTTCTCAGTTTCACATGACAACAGTTGAGACTGTAGCTGGAGGATGAGTCAACACAACCATTCATGTGGCCATCAAGTCTAGGTACTCGATGTTGACTGGGAGCTCAGCCAGGGCTTTGGGCCAAGGACCTTGGTTCTTCCTGTGAGTTTCTCCGTGGGGCTGCTTGGGCTTCCTCATAGCATGATGGCAGGGTTCCAAGAACAAGGTCCCAAGAGAACCAGGTGCATTGCCTTTTATGAGCCAGACTTTGAAATCACATAGTGTCATTTCCTCTGAAGCCGCAAGCCTACCCAGATTTCAGGGGAAGGGACATAGACTCTGCCTCTTGAAGGGAGAAGTGTCATATTGTAAGATGCATACACAAAGTGGAAATACAGTTGTGGTCATGTTTGGAAAGTACAATTTGCCTATGGCTTTATCTGTCAAGAGATACCACCTAGTTAGCAGTGGGCTGAGAGCTTTATACACAGTATCTCATTTAGTCCTCACGAAAATCCCAAACTGCTGTATCATTATCCATTTCACAGATGAGGAAATTGAGGCTCAGAGAGGTAACTTGCTCAAGGCCATCCAGCTAGACAATGGCAGAGTCAGATTCTCTTTGTATCTAGAGCCATCTAGACCACAGGCAAACATCACCTGCCACCTTCATTGGAAGCTCCTGCCTCTATCCTCCCACCTCACCCATACATAAATTTCATGGTCCCTAACCTTGGGGCTTAAGGTGTTCTTAGCCTTGCGAATTCTATCCTTTATGCCCTAGTCTTTTCTCATGCAAGAGTGGCCAGCTGCCAGGGTGAGGTAGGTGTGGTTCTCTGAACTAGCTTTAGGCATATGGTGAATTCAAGAGGCTCTTGTGGACTGAGAACACTGTTTCCATGGGAAAAGCATCTGGATTCAGCCTGCTGCTTTCCAGACACTTCTGGAAACACAATTGGAAACTACCTTTTAACAACTTTACCTGGATAGATATGTAGGTAACTCTATGTGTGTCAGCAGGGGTCAGGGGAAGTAGTATTTTTAGATACAGGGTTTGGAGTCTGACAAGTGGGGTCCAAGTTCTGATTCTGGTAGTCACAGGGCATCAGCTCATAATCAGAGAACAAAGAGCTAACCCTTGCCACCTCACATTTTAGAGATGAAGAGTCTGGGGTTCAAAGAGGTGAACTGATTTGTCCAAGGTCACAGAGCACGTAAAGAGAGGAGTGAGGATTTGACAATTGAGCCTGAGTTCTTCTGATCTAAGCTCCTCCACTTACAGTCAAGTCTGTGTATAGCTGTTGGATAAAATGACAACAGTTGTTTGGGTGGTGAGGAGAGCCTAGTGGGCAGTGGGGAAGATGAGCAGTTGTGTAGCTTGGAACCTAGTTCAAGGTTCAGCAGAGTCAAGATTCTCACAGACTTGCTGGTGCTGCTTACTTGTGTCACCATAGAAAAATCTTTAATCTCCCTGAGGGTTCAATTTCCTGTATGAAAAAGGAATCTAATAATATTTTACTGGATCATTGTGAGTATGAAAGAAGAGAATGCATATGGAGTGCAGGGCCTGGTACATGGGACATGCTTGGTAAAAGGTGTTTATTTTCATTCATACCCAGCTCCTCCCAGACTCCTGATACAAAGGTGGCATCATGGTGGTCCATGAATATTTGTTGACTGAATGATAATTCCCTATTTTCTAAGGCCCATAGGAAATCACTTTCTATCCTTGTCCAATGACAGAAATGCAAAGAGGACCTGTAACATACATGAATGAATGGGTGGGTAAATGAATGTTTTCTGTATGAGGCTGGGTATCCTTAGAAGCAAAATCTGAGGCCAACATTTGAGGGTCCCCTAGGAAACCCTGGTAGGGGAGTAGGGGAAATAATATAGGGAAGGGAAAAGAGCTGAGACAGATTTATTAATGATCAGGTTACTACTGTGGGCATTCAGGACTCAATGCCATTGAATCCCCTGTGAGACAGTGTGGAACATGCCTTTAAATTGTCTCACTTGAAGTATGAGGAAGCTGCATTTGATCCCCACCTCCCATTTGTCATTGCTGAGGCTGCTCACTGAGGATGTTACTGCATGTCCTCTGCATGGCCAAGTGGACTCCCCTGGACAGACAGGTGTGCGCCAAAGAGGCATTAGGGTGTCAAAGAGCAGGACTGTTGGCAAGGTGCTAACGATTCATTTTGGGTTCTAAAGGCTCCCTGATTCTGGATGTTCTTCAAAAGCAAAATATTCTATTTATGGAGGAACACAGGGAGCCCTCCACCCACCCCTACACTTGGAAGGGCCCACATTGTTCCTACAGAATAATGGATCTCTTCCCACCAGTTGTTTCCAGATGTTTCTCCCAAAAACCTCTCTAACAGGGCAACCTACCTGAGATTCTGAAGAGTGGGAGCTGGTTAGTAGGTCTGGGAGGAACTGCTTTGAATGACGGCATTTAAAATATTTTTGGCTAAAGGAGTAGGGAAAAGGTACTCTGCATGGGTGTCAGACAACCGGGCAAGCCATTGGCCTGTTTGCCCACCCTACTCCTATCTGTAACCCCAACTTGGCTCTGAGTCCTGTGGAGGAAGGCTGTGGTGCATGCTCAGTAGAGGATGGGACCTGACATTCACACCACACTTATTGTTGGGCTTAGGTTCTAATTCTGCTTGTACCACTTTCTGGCCATGACCTTGGACAAGTTACTCTCTTTTCCAAGCTCATTCTTCTGCACTTATAGAATAGGACCAGTTTTCAATATCTACTTCACAGGGCTGATGTGAGTGGCACACTAGATATAGACACATGTGACAAATAATCAAATAAGGTGAAGAATGTCCCTTCACTTTATTTAGCCTAGAATCTGGGCTCTTAGGGTATGTTCTGGGAGTGAAACTGGAGAAGTCGGTATTCCTGCTGCCTCTCACTACCAGAACCAATAAGCAGAGACAGGGATTGAATCTTTATCTGTGTTCTGGGCAGTGATTGTCTCTCCCTGGAACACAATGGCTCAGATGCCATCTTGACTGTTTATGGGCTCTTCTGGAGCGCAAAGGTCAAGTTGCTTGTGGTCTGCTGGAGTCAAGATGGGCCTGACTCCAAAGCTATTGTAAAAACAATAGCTTTTTACATGTATTAACTACTAAGCTTATTAACTATTACATTAAACTAAAATTTTCCAACTCTTGAGTTCCCCCACTGTTAGTTTAAACTATCTTATTTCTGTAAGATCAGTTTCATATGGAAGTAATCATTTTGCTGTTGAGCATGTATTTTAGTATTAGACAGTCTGGTAGGGGATTAGGAATATGCTTAATTGCAAATCCACGTAAAGGGGGCACAATGTATGGAACAATAAGCTATGATACTAAAAAAAAAATGAAAAGAATAACAACAAATGCCTCTCAAAGACTAGTAATGCTAGGCAGCCAGGAGGTTAGACAAATCGATACCAAAGAATCCCTCTCTTTGTTTTATATTGGTCACTACTTCATTTACTTGCTTTACTTTATACTCTATGAGCTGTATATTATCAGTCAGGTTGAAACAGCAGAGTCCTTTACTATGCTATTCTCTAATACTGCTTCTCTAACTTGTCCTAGTTCTTAAGTAATGGCACTATTGGCTTGTGAAGTGGCATTCAAAGGTTGTGCCATAGCATAGGCTAATCTACTTATTTCTATATTCAAAAAGATTACCATGGCTATATAGTCTATGTTACTAAACAGGTGTAAATCATTGTTATAGTCAGGTGCAAGGGAGAGTTTCCTTGGGTGGGGGCGGGGGTGGGGATGGGGGAGGCTTCTGAGGCATAAACACCGTCAGTCTTCCCAGAGAGCATGGTTCCCTGGGCAGTTTGCTGGAACATAGGAATAAACAGTCCTCCCACATATTAGAGACCATCCTGCAGGCAATTTGACATGACCAAAGGCATAAGATACATTAGTGGTGATGGTACAACTCATCTGCACATCTGCTGAAAGCATAAGACAGTTTTTAGCATAGTTGACAAAAGTTGCACTCTCTCCAGCTAGGGCTGCATTAATGACTTTTAAGGAAAACATTTATTTCTCTGTCCTTTAGCATTACCACAGGTCCCCAATTACAAATATCAGAGTAGGTCATTTTCTTATTGATATGCCTAAACAAAGTATAATTTCAGAGGCTTTCCTGGGGAGTACAAACACCTATAAGACATGAAGTGAAAGTTTGTTCAACTTAAGTTCCTCCTGTAAGATAAAAGTGAGATGTTTAGAACGTATTTTACTAAATATACCCAAATATCTTCATCTTGTTTGAAAGGAATAAATTCTCCATAACCTGAGGTCAAACAAAAAGTAATAAAAAGAACATAAGACATTGTTTTCAAAAAATGACTTTCAGGTCTTCTTGTGGTTCAACGGTGCATTGTTCCTCTGGTGCTTTCTTTACTCCGGTGTGATGAATCCAAGGTTTAATTCCTGCCAATTTCACCACAGTTGGGGTCATGAGGAGTATGTTCCCAGGTTCAGGCCACTTTTTTTCTCTTCAGCTCTCTGGGGATCTTGTCTTCCAAGTCTTGAGTAGGCTTATCTTAGCTTATCTCCAGGCTCAAAGGAATGTAGTGAACCCTTAGGGGAGAGGTCTCTAATACAAGCAAGGTCATTAATTACAGCTAAGTTCTGACTTAAACATTGTGCATATTTCTTTATAGATCTCCCACTCCAATCATAGCCTGAAATGGTCACCCATATGCAATTTCATAAGAACTCAAATGAATTCCACTTTGAGGAGCCACCCTTATCCTGAGAAGGGTAATAGGTAAAACTTGATCCCAATGGAGATGAGTTTTTTGACACAATTTGGCTATATTTTTCTTCAAGGTACGATTCATCTTCTCTACTTTCCCAGAAGCCTGAGGTCTCCATGCCATGTGAAGTCTTCGCTTCATTACTAAAAATTTACTAACCTTCTGTGTAATTTCTGAAACAAAAGCAGGTCCATTATCATGCTGGATGCTGCTGGGTAGGCCAAAGAGAGAAATTATTGTCTTCAGTAAGGCTTTCAGTACCTCCAAGGATTTCTCAGTTCTAGTGGGATAGGCTTCTACCCATCCTGAAAAGGTGTCAACAAAGACTAACAAATATTTCCACCCTCAGACCCTTGGCATCCGGGTAAAGTCTATTTGCCAGTCTTCAAATGTCCTTGGTATTTGTTTCCCTTCTTTCTTTTATGGGGATCTGTCTTGGAGTGGTTCTTCTGGCACACAACACATCTAGCTTATGTTTTCCATATGGCTTTAGAAATTCCAGGATCTGTGAATTTAATATAGTTGGTTAATGGGTCTCTTCCATAGTGAGTGGCCTCATGCAAATGCTTCATGACTGGCACTACTAAATGTTCAGGAAGCAGTATAACTCCCTTCTCATTCTTTCTCCATCCACTATCAAGACCATCTTCATCAAAACCCCAACTTTAAGCTTTCTCTGAGTCTGCAATTGAATATTCAAGATCAAATTGTGACAATTCTAGAACAGGTACCAAAGGCATTATAAACATCCCTTTAGCAGCCTCTTTCACTGCCTGATCAGATTGTTTCCTCTAGCCACTTCAGCATCCTCTTTCTGATGGCCTAGGCAGTGCATAAGTGCCACCTTTACAGGGTACCTGGGCACCTTCTAACAATTTAAAATTTTCTGTTGCATGCTTAATCTCCTTTTTATTGGAGGCTAATAGTCCTCTTTCCTTCCAGATCAAACCATGTGCATGCAAAATTAGGAAAGCGTAACTCAAGTCAGTATACACATTCATCTCTTTTTGTGTGATAATCCAGTGTCCTCATCAACACAATCTGTTCAGCTTTCTGGGCAGAGGTCTCCAGCAGTGAGGCCTTGGCCTCTACTACTTCTTCAAGAGTCGCAACTGCATACCCAGCCTTTCTGTTTCCTTTATTCATATAACTGCTTCCATCTGCATATAGAGTCCAGGCTGCTTCTTCTAGAGGATGGTCCTGTAAATCAATTCTGCTACAATACATTTCATTTCAGCATAGTCATGCATAAGTGCAGCCAAATCAGGCTCTGGGAGAAGAGAGGCAGGATTTAACTTCTAGTTTAAGGGAAATATTGGGATTGTTGAGAAGAATTGCTTCCAGCCCATTCTTCCAGCAGTGAGCCACAAATTTCTCTTTTGCTTCAGCAGACCCACTTGGTGGGGTGCATAAATAATGATAGGCTGTCCCAAGGAAAATGTTCCAGCTTCCTGTTAAAGCTTTCAGGTGGCTACCACAGCTGTCAAGCATCCTGGCCACCCCTGGACAGTATGATATATTTTCCTTGACAAGTGTGCAATGGTTTGCAAAATGTCACTAAGCAATTGTGTGAGGACACTTGAGGCCATGCCATGCCTTTCCTGAATGTATAATTGAAAAAAGCTTTAGTAGGTTTGGAAACTTCAAGGATGGTGTAGAAGCCATGTGTGCCTTCAGGGACTCAAAAGTCTGGGTGCACTCCTTCATCCATTCTAAAGGGATATACTCTGGTCCTTTTAGAGTTTTTCCAGTTTAACAGATCTAATATAGAAAATAAGAGTATGTACCCAATATTATCCAGTGGGCTGACCCTGGCCCTCTGGCCCTGCTCCCACTGCAAGTTTTTGTAAAGGGTATTACTTGCCCCACAGGGGCTTGCCATCCACCAGATTTGGTTCCCTGACAGTTTTAGGTGGAGAGACCAGTTCAGGCTCACCTCCTCCAGCTCCCTCAGCTGAGTAAAGAGAAAGATCACCCAGAGCTGGAGGGGCAGTAGGAACCCTGACCATGCTCGCAGCAGTCATATCTAGATCTTCCTGGATCCTCTCCTCTGATCTTCTGTTATCTTTCACAGGCAAATTCCCTGTTTTCTGTACCATTAACTTATTTCCTTTTAATCCTTCATCTTTATTAGGTAAACTAAAAAATTTCTAGGTAAGGCATTTTGACCCATTTTCCCTATCTTTGACAAAATGACTCTAGTAACTGTATAATCTAGTAATTTAAAGATCATTCAGCAGCCAGTGCTCTCCTGAGTCCAGATTATACAATACATAAGCCAAACAGTATTACAATTAAAAAATTTTTTTCTTTTTAGTCATAGGTTTATAAGCATAGGTTGACCAATCAGGCAAAACTCACCCCTAAAGGCTGTTTCCTGGAATGGACAGAGCTCTGTAAGATCACACAAACCAAACCAGAAGTCATCGTAATCAAATCAGAAGACACCTTTTTACCAGACAGAGCTCTGTAAACCAGAAGGCAACTTAATTCCTGATGATCTAAGTCATGATCAGGGATTGTAAACTAGACCAGAAAGCACAATGATTCAGTCAACAGTGAGGATAACAGGAGGGTCCAAGAGTTAGAGGAGGAGAGTCCCCAAGTGAAATCACTTGGTAGCTGATAGGGAGTCTCCAAATCTCCACCCCTCAGCCCCCCAGTCCAGGCAGCCAATGGGACTCCTCACCAAATACCCAGACTTACTGGAGGGTCCTGGTACAGTCGCCAAAATACGAAATGAGAAAAGTCAGTGTCCATGCTGTTTGTCACTACCAGAACCAATAAGCAGAGACAGACATTGAATCTTTATCTGTGCCCTGGGCAAAGGGATGTCTCTCCCTGGAACACAATGGCTCAGATACCATTTGATTGCTTAGGGTCTCTTCTGGAACACAGAAGTCTAATTGCTTGTGGTCTGCTGGAGTCAAGGTGGGTCATACCTTCAGTTCCAGCTTTTTACATGAATTAACTACTAGGCTTATTAACTATTACTTAAATCTAAATTTTTCCAATTCTTGAGTTTCCCTGTCTGGAGGATATGCGCTTTGGAGGATCCTGGGAGTTACACAGGCTATTGGCCTAGATGTTGGGGTCTGCACAGCCATCTTGGCATTGGAGACACAGCTGAAGACACCCCAAGAGACTCCAGTAAACATATTTGGAGGAGTTGTAAAGGAGAGGATGTTCATGGGATTCTACAGGCAGCAGGTTTATAAGTCCATGTGACACCCTCTGGTGAACTTAAAAATAAACTGAGTAGGGAGGGAAAGTCAGTGTGTGCAGAGGGCAGACCCACAACACACTTACCATCTTTATTCACAACTATAACAATTAGCCTTGATTGGGAATCTACCACATGTTGGGAACCATGCTGAGTGCTGGCCACAAAATAATCATATTTCACCTGCACAGTAATGCAATGAGATAAGAACTATTGTCTTCATTTTCTAGATGAGAAAACTGAGGCTCAGAGAGAAGAAACAGACTCCTGGAGCATGGAGCTAAGACATCTCAGAGTTGGGATTAGAACCCGTGTCTGAGTGAGTGACTCCAAAATCTGCATCTTCATCATGAACACAAGAAAAAGAACGTCCTCCTTTATTCTGAACAGGAGGAAGAAAAAATGAATTGAGAAATTAGTTCAGCATGCTAATCAGAGGAGACTGCACAGAGGGTAGAATAATTCTCCAGCAGGGCCAGCCACAAAATGTGCTGGATGCAGTGCAAAATGAAAATACAAGGCCCCTATTCAACAACAACTGAGAATTTCAAGATGGAGACAGGAGAACATTACTGAGTACATGGGCCCTTCCAAGTGGAAGGGCTTCCTGTGTGACTGTTGAGGTTGCACGCCCATCAAGTCAGCCCTGTTCTCCTGCTTTAAACAGCCAGTGGGTACAAATGGGGTTCTCTTTTGCAGGATGAGTAAGGGGCAAGCTTCAGTGTCAGGTGGCCTGGGTTTGAATCCTGGATTCCCAGTGTGGGGGCTAAAAAATGGTAATACTTTTCCTCCAACATTCTAAGTTCTTCTGGCTGGGCTTGTAATCAAATGAACAGAGACTGTTTAACAGGAGAAAATCAAAGCTTACTATATGTGCATGGGGACTTCACATAGACATGATAAATCCATGAAAATTCTCAAAGACAGTGAGGCAACAATGGGTATGTAAGACATTTTGGACAAAGTGGGTAGGGAGCATGGGGTATTGGATTTCAGAAGTGAGAATGAGTGATTTACATGTACTTGAGGAAGAGAAGAACACACTTGGCAGGAAAAACCTTGCTAGCAACTCAGAGGAAATGGTACAGGGGTATCTGGCTAACAATTCTGGAGTCTTCCTTATGAAAGCTAGGGATTCTTAAGGTGATTAAGCCAAGGTTCCCTTCCTAGAGAAGCTTTCTCTGTCTGAATCTCTTGTCAGGGAGAGTGGTCAAAAGTTCTGAATCTTGTTTCTTAACAGCTTAACATCAATATCCCAACAAGGCAGCTTTAGGGTGGCAAAGCTTTGGTCCCTTTGCCAGCCTCCAAGCTAATGACCTTCAGTGACTTCTTTAAAGAAAAAGATTTTGTTTATTTATTTTTTAGAGAGGGGGTGGGGGGGTGAAAGAGAGGGAGAGAAACATCAAATTGTCTCTCTCACGCTCCCCAACTGGGGACCTGGCCTGCAACCTAGGCATGTGCCCTGACTGAGAATCAAACCTGCAGCCTCTCCGTTCGCAGGCTTCTGCTCAGTGCACTGAACCACACCAGCCAGGGCCTGAGCCTCACTCAGTTTCCTCATGTACAAGATGAGATGCTATTTTCTAGTAATATTATGAGGCAGAAATAAAATAATGCAGGTAAAGCCATGGCTGGTGTGGCTCAGTGGGATTGAGTGCTGGCCTGCAAACTGAAAGGTCAGCGGTTCAATTCCTGGTCAGGGAGCACGCCTGGGTTATGGGCTTGCGGTGGGGGATGGGGGGAGGTGAGAAGCAGCAGATTGCTGTTTCTCCCACACACCAATGTTTCTCTCCCTCTCTTTCTCCCTCCTTTCTCCCTTCTCTGAAAATAAATAAATAAAAAATCTTAAAAAATATATAAAGAAATAAAATAATGCAGGTAAAGTAGTGGCACGGTATGTAGCCCATAGTACGTACCAACAATACCAGGTACTAGAGTTATTTGTTCCTCTCTGTACTCCACCTCCTAAGGACAGACCCCAAGGAAAGCCAGGTCCCAACTGTCATTACCTCTGCTGCTTGCTGCAATCTCAGAGGCTGCAGGCTTCCTGCTCCAGCAGCCCCTCCTTCCCTCCCAATCCTCTAGGCTTTTAATGAGCTTAGTATTTTCATCAAATCATTCTTCCTACAACATAGGGCAGGGGGAGGCTAAAAATAGCTCCCCGAATCACATGATAGCTCCAAATGCAGGGCTCTGAGCAAAGGTACAAGTGTGACTCCCTGTTTCCTAGGAAATGAGAGGCATTGTGATGCCTGCTGCCTGGCTGCCGCCAACGCAGTGGGGTGGCTTGCAAAGGCACATTGTTTTCTGTGACATCTCTCTTGTGACAGGCAGAGGGTGTAGGCATGGGGGAGGCAGGGCTCCAGAACTGGGAGACCCATGGCCTGTAGCTCTTGGGTCTGAGCCAGAAGCTACTCCTTGCTTTCAGGAGTAAAGGGATTCTAAGGCAAGGGCTTCTTCACTCCTGGACCCCTGTCCCCATCTCTTCCACCCGGGAGCTGTCAGGGATTTGCTTTTGTCAGCAGGAGACATAGGTTTCCTCTCAGTTACTGACATTCCCTCCCCCTTGTTCCAATTGTCAACTAAAGGTATTTTATCATTTGATAAGGGAAGCAAATCTGTTGACAAACACTCTTCCCCCGCAACCAGAAATCTTGGGCTTCTCTGTGCCCCGCTCCTGCCAATATGAGATTATTCCAACCCCTCTAGACCAGCATCAAGACCCCAAACTTGCGTGCATCACAGTCACCTGGAATGCTTGTGCCCCAGCCCTAGAGCTTCTCATCCAGTAGGTTTGGGTTGGCCCAAGAATTCCTTTCTAACTAGTTTCCACATGATGCTGAGGCTACAATTACGGAAACAAACTTCAATAACCTTTGTCTTAGATGCAGGTGCCCAGATTTTTCCCCAGGCCCTTCCTCTCCTTCCTTTTCCTTTCTCACCATTTCTTGCAGCAACCTGAAATCACCTTTAGTCTCTAATGCCCTGGCCCTACATTCAACAAGACTTTCTGAGCTCTGGGCCTTGGCTCTAGGTCTTGCTGCCTGGGGTGCCCTGCCTCCTCCCACTTCTCACGTGTGCTTTAAGTATAAGTAGTAAGAGTGACCACTTATTGATCCACATATGCTTCCCTCTTCACAGTTTTACATGGTAAGCACTGTTATTATTTCTATGCTAGAGTGAAAAAGCTGACATTCAGATAGCAAGTTGCGACCCAAGTTCCAGAGCTAGAACACAAAAGTGGGATTTAAGGTGGTCTGAGTTCAAGCTTACCTTACTTTCTCAGGAAGCTTCCTCTAAAGTTTCCATACTAGATTTTGTACACCTTCTTGGACACCTTTACATTCCTTGTATGTCTATCAATGCACTGGCAGCCTTGCAGAATGGTTATTTGTTGATAGGTCTGTCTTCTTGCTTAGACTGTTTGTTGCTGAAAATTATAGACTTTATCCTAATCATCACAGTATCCCAACTCCCTGGAACAGTCTCTGACATTAGTAAGTGCTCAATAAATGCTAGCTTTCTGGATGACAACTGAATAATGGTTGCTGAAATGTTTGTTAAATGAATGAATAAATGGTTATTGTCTGATCACTATTAAGTAAATGCATTAATAGGTACTTATTGCTGAATAGATGAATAAGTTATTAAGTTCTGTATAGATATTGGTTGTTTGAATGAATAAATTAATGGTAGCTGCTAATAAATGTTTGCTGGGTAAATTGATGCATACAAGAATGTCTGGTAGGTGCTCATTAAGTGTCTATTGCCTGGCTGGATGAATGATGGGTTGACTGGTAGATGGACAGAATGGATTGGGTTGACAAGTGGACAGATGGATGGTTGGAAGGTGGAATAGGTAGATATGTAGGTTGGTGTATAAATGAATAAATGGGTAAGTAGATGAAAGAATGGATGAGTGGGTGAATGGATAAGTAGATGAATGGATAAGTGAGTGTGGATGGATGGATGGATGGATGGATGGATGGATGGATGGATGGATAAATGGATGGGTTGGTGGATAGGTGAGTAGATGGATACATGGATGGATAGATGGGTAGTTGGATGGGTAGATGGATGGATGGATGGATGAATAGATAGATAGTGGATAAATAGGTGGATAGATGAATGCGTGGGTTGGTAGGTGGATGGCGGATGGCTAGGTCGGTGTATTGATGGGTGAATAGAGGGAGAAATGGGTGGGTGAATTGGTGGGTGGATAAATGGTTAAGCAAGTTGGTGTTTATGTGTGTGGGAGCCAGGGCCATGACTTTGGAATTGTTAGTATGTGGCACTCTGTGTGCAATGCCACTTCTGTCAGACAGATGACAAAGAGTGAGTCAGTAATAAAATACCAGGGCTCGTGGAGTCTGCAGCTAGCAGAGCAGCCTGAGAGTTCTTTGGGCCACCATCTATGACTTCAAAAACCAGATTGAAAATACATTATGAGCATTGGGAAGGGGCTGTGGAACTGTTGTAAATGTCAGGATGTCTCCCATCTGCAAGATGGGGGAGCTTGACGTTTATCAAGTTCCTGAAGCACATTTAATAACTAATTATTTTCCTTCTCCTGACATAGCTTCTTGGGAAGGGAGTGGGGAGATTGGCTGGAAGCCTGAGACCTGTGCTCCACAACTGAGTTCACTAACAAGCCAGAAGTGAATGAATCCCTATCTGCCAGGTAGGGAGAAGAATCTTCAGGGCCCAGCCAGGTGCTGCTCAGCAGGGAGCACCTTCTGGGCTGGCTTGGACTTACAAAGAATCCAGAACAGCTAAGCCAAAACCCAGGTGGATGTCTAAAGATCTAAGTAAAGGCAAGTTGCTGGCTTGAAAGTTATTTATTATTTGATGTTGATCTAAATGAAATATAAACCATGTGTTTAAAAAAAGCACATGTACCGTGTAAACATTTCACCTAGATTTCATCTTGGGGTAGCCCTTTGAAGTAGACTGTTATTATCATTATCATCCCATTTTACAAATGAGGAAACTGAGGGGCAGAAGTTGTTCTAGTGGTTTTAAAAACATACCTGCAAATTCTTTCATTATCCCTTCAAGAGGCTGAGTCTAATTCCCTTTTCCTTGAATATCAGCTGGGATTAGCAATTTGATTCTGAGGAACAGAATGACATAGAGATGATCTGTATGGCTTCTGAGATTAGATCAAGGTGGTGGTGTAGTTTCCTTCTTGCTCTTTCTCTCTTGAGACATGTGCATTTGGAGCCCTGAACCTCATTAAGAAAGTTGAGGTGACTTGAAGCCACCATGCTAGAGAGTCTGTGTGAGGAGATCACATCAAGACAGAAAGAGCCCCAAGGAGCCTCAGTCATTGTAGTCTCAGTAGTTTGCATATTCTTGTTTCCCTGGCAGTAGATGGACACATGAGTGAGAAAGCCTTGGAGACTATGCCAGTCCCAGCCTCTGTGTGACTTTAGCTGTGTGAATGAATCCAAGAGAGAACAGCCCTACTGAGTCCGGATAGCCCTGAGACTGTTAATAATGAAATGACGGTTGTGAAGTTTGGGGTGGCTTGTTCTGCAGCCACAGCTGGAACTATGGTGAAATTGGCTGCCCTGACCACATAGCTAGAGAACAGCAGAGCCAAGATTTGACCCCGACAGGCTGGTTCAGGAGCCATGAGTTTACCCAGTAAAGCAATCCAGCCCTGCTCTTATGGTCTTGGCTATTTAATCTACCAATTGCTTAAACTGGCAGGGCACTGGTCTCAGCCCTGTAGTTTGGAAGAGGATTACATTGAACAATTCAAGGAAAGCATTATGTTCAGGGTTTGAAACCTAATAAATTCACCATCTTAGTTAATAGTAACTCCATCCTTGAAGAAACTCAGCCATAAACATTGGCATAATCCTCACATTGCTCTTTATCTCACATTTTACTATTAACACGTCCTAACTTTCTCAGTGCTACTTTTAAAAATCTTTTATTATTTTTAAATATATTTTATTGATCATACTATTATAGTTGTGTTGCCACCCTTTAAGGCCATGCACATGGTATTTGTGCAGGTGGAAAAATATTCACGGAGCTGTTGTGATGTCTGGCATGCCTTTATTCATGGGTGGGCGAGCCATGCATGCTGTGAGCTGCTTGTCTATCTGCATGTCTCATGTCAAGGCCCTTGCTCCCCCGTGCGGCACCATTGTGGCACCTGTCCCTTTGTGTGTCTCTCATCATCATTGCCCCCAGCAAGGAGTCCCTACCTGTTTAAGTACAAGAAGGGAACAAAGCCAGCATGATGCCAGAAAGTATATAACATAACATAATTCTGCACATGCAAGCCCACTTCATGTTATGGGAACAGTTTGTTGGACCCAGTCTCAAGGCTTTGAGAACATTAGTTATCAGGCCCCTCCAAGGCTATGGGAACAGTGCTTCCCTTAGCTACCCAGACAAACACCTGGGTGAGGAAGCCAGACTGCCTCCACTTACCCGACAATCCACCCCTTCTGGGTTCCTCACCTTACAATCTACAAAAAGATGTCTTGGCATAGTTCCCTTGGTGAGGAGGGCAGAGCCCTTCACCTATAACCCACAATAGCAATACAAGCTACAGCAACAAACAAGCAAAACACAAGCACTGCCGCAGCAGCAGTACAAGCTTCAACAGCATGCAGCCAAAACACAGGTAATCAAGCCACCCCTTGCTAAACGGCCAGTCCAATTTCCATGCAAGTAAGGCCATTCATGAGGGCCACCCACCCAGAGGGTCCCAGTGGGAACAGCAGCCCACGCATCATTCTGCATCTCCCAGCCATATCCAGGAATATGGGTCTGACATCTGGGCTTGCCCTTTGGAGTTCTCAGCGCAAAAGGGCACTGGTCCAGCCAGCTCCACAGCCTCAGCTGTGAGCCACCTGGAGCCATCCCATACAGAGTAGCCACTTAACAGCGTGGGCTGGTCATACCACTGCTTCACCCCAGCATAAATGTCAGTTCAGGTAGCATTCCACAAGAGATGTTCACTGATCCACTGGTTCTGAAGACAAGTCCAATTGGAGACAGAAGCAAGAGAGATGCACCATGGGAGGTTGGCTTACCTGCTCAAGGGGAGTTCAGTGCAGACCCAGCATGTTGATTGGTCAGCCACTGAGGCATAGGTATGAACCCTGTCCACTAAGGTGTTCCTTTGCACTCTAAGGGCAAAAAGACAGAGCAGTTATAGGCACCAATGAAGGCAAGTCACAACCTTCAGGCAATATACAAGCAAGCTTCTGGTCAGTTGATAAGACAGTGAGTGACAGAGAATGTCTTCCTGGTAGTGAATACCAGACCTTTCGTGCCGCAACTGGGGTTCAGCATCTACTTGCAATAATAGGAAAGAACTCATAATGGGTTACAGGGAAATCACAAAGGTGCCACGAAGTATTTCATGGTTTGCTGGCCCTTTAAGACTGCGGGCCCTGTCCCAATCATCCAGGGCACTATTTGTAAGTTTCTCTCTACCCCTTGGCCCCAAGAGTCAACAAGAGCCACCCAATGCATGTGAGAGATTTTTATTTCCCAAGGCCACGTCTAAGTGACTGTTTGCCCTCACTCCAGGCCCTCCGGAGCAGGCAAGAGAATATTCCCCTGTTTTCCCATGCCCGGTTTCAGCAAGGCACCCTTAGTCTGTACCTGCAGCTGAATTGGAGCTGCAGTCTGGTGGAGCCTTGCTTCCACCACAGCTGAGCACCTCCTCTGACTTCTGGCATTTAGAGTACGGAGGACAGTCCACAAGCATTTTGTCCAGCCTCTCAGCATAGGGGTGGCAGCTGCAGCTTGCTGGCCCTGCTTTAAGAGACCATTGTAACATTTAATCATTCTAGCAGCTTGGGGATGATAGGCCACATGGAATTTCCAGTCAATCTGCAAGTCCCAACCCCATTATTGTACCAAGGCCCCAGTAAAATGCATCCGCTGATTACTGTGAATAATTAAGTGTCGCCCATAAGCAGCACATAACTCCTCCAATACAGCAATTACTGCTTTCAGATCTGGGTGCCATGTGGGATAAAACCTACAAGTTCTGTGCCTGTGTCCACACCTGTAATAGCATACTTATATCCCTTTGAACTAGGTAGGGGCCCAATTATATCCACCTGCCACTGGATCAGTGGTACCCATCCCAGCACCACCTGTCCAGTAGTTCTCACAGGCTTCCAGGGATGTTCTCACTAGCAGACAATACAGGTCTCACAAGCTTCCTGTACCTCTGCTAAGGCAACATGTAAACACCAAGTTTTTATAGTAGACCACATGGTTCTCTGTCCAGCATGTAAGAGGCGACAGTGTAGCCACTGGGCAACTTCTGCTCCTAAGGGACTGGCAGGTACTGTTTCTAGCCACTGCACCTTGGCTAGAATGTCAGCCTCATCATTCTCAAGGGAAGCAAGAGGTCCATGTCACATGGTATACAGTGATTTGTTTCTGGTGGCCTAACTCCCTAACTCTTGCCACAAAGCCTGTCCCCACAATGGTCTATGTATGACCATCTATTTATTTGTATGCCAGATAGAGATTCATAATTTTAGCCCCCAGTACACAGCCCAATTTATCTGTGCAAATGGTCAGAGGTGGGGCTTCATTGATTGCCATGAGCCATATGGCTCAGACTTTCGCCCATTGGCTGCTCTGTTCTACACCAGTGTCAAACCAGATCATCTCTGTCTCTGGTTGAACTGCTACAGCAGTCCACACAATAGGCTGGCCCTGGTGGACCCATCAGTGTACCGTACATCTGAGGGAATAGTTGCCTGCCCCTCCTGGAAGGGGCTAGCTTCTATCTCTTTTATAGGGACAGGAACAGTAGATTTCTCATCTACATAAACAACTAGACCTAACACTTCCTGTAGCTCAGCCCACAAAGGGTTAATGGACAGAGTTCTCCTTTGGTACAGATGGGCCACCCACTTAGCTAATGTGGGTATCTGAACTGTCCCACTATGAGGCTTGGCCATCCAGTCCCGGACCCACCCTACAATGGGATACATGGTCCTGTCATGGGGGCAGTTTCTGTTATGGCCTCTGTGGCCAACAGGGCAGCATGTACTGAAGCCAACTGCTTTTCAGTCAAGGAATACCATACCTCTACTCCCTTCCAGAGCTGAGACCAGAAATCCAAGTGTTGAAGCCATTCTGATTGCTGCCACAAACCCCATCCAAAGCCTTCCTGTATCACATGCACGTCTAGCTCACAGAGTCTAGCTGGATATTTCCTCCCTCTTCTTGGGAGGTTGGCACAGCCAAGTGGCCCTTTAGACGCACAGGACAGGCCTTTTTGGGTCACAGCCTCTGGGGTTTGGACAGATAATTTAGGTCTACACTGAACCCTGGTGTGCAGGCATCAGGAGCTGTACTTGTATAGCAGCACACGCTGCCTGGGTGGTGCCAGTTGCTGGTGCCATCACTGCATCCCCTTGGGTCACCAGGCAGCTGTTTCTGCAACTCCAGTGACTCCTGTCTCTGTGGCTCCTGGTGCTGCTGTCATCTTCTGGGGCCTCTCTGACAGGCCCTGTGCTTGCCTGCCACCACCACCACTGCCACTACAGCTCTCTGGACCTCTCTCTATCAGTGAGCTTTCTGGGTATCAGTGCCCGCTTCCCATCTTGTGCCAGCTCCAGCCTGTTTTCTTGCTGCCTCCCAGGTCATACTGCCAGCTCTAACAGCTCCCAGGGCCACCCCTCCTCCTGGAACACTGCTGCAAAGCTCACCTCTGAGCACTCAGCCTTGACCCACAGGCACAGCAGCCTATGTCGCTCACCTGCAGGGGTCCCTGCCTCTTCTGATCAGCATGCTGGGAGCAGAGCTTTTCAGGTGTTGGTGCTGCTGCTGCTGCTGCTGCTGCTGCTGCCAGAGCACTCAGCCCAGGCCAGCCCTCTGGCAGGTCACTCTCAGCAACTGTGTTCCCAGTCTGTGTGGGGCAGGGGAGGGAAGGGGACTCCCAGACCCAAGCTGCACTCAGGAGCTACAGGCTGCTGCCCTCAGGGAAGTCAGTTCCTTTTTCCCCAACCCTTTTCCCCTGAATCACTCACTATGAGTGGGGAAGAGGATTACAGCAGCTCAGCTGCTCTGAGGCTTTTTACCAGGGCACAGACTCAAGCCTTCAAGCCTTTTTTCCTCTGCCTCCGTGTTTGAGTAACATTGCTGCGTAGGTAAGTGCAGTCTCCTCTTCTTCAGCCTTCAAGGCTTCCACTCCCTCTCAGGGCTCTTGAAACTTCACTGTCTCAAAGTGTGGTCTCTGTCTCAGCTCACGAATCTGAAAGAAACACCCAGCCCATGGTGCCCATGGCCGCACAGGCACTGGGCTTTTCTAGGGTCTTCCCCACCACCCACAGGGCTTTCTCCACTGTGTCCATCCATGCACACTGATGTAGGGACAGTCATGGAGTGGGAGGTGAAGCTGCCAGGAGCCCAGCCACAGAATACTACCTGCTGGTGATTAGCCACTCCAATTCCCCCTGCAGAAGGCTATGCCAATTGTGTTGCCACTATTCAAGGCCAGGCAAGGTTCGTGGTATTTGTACAGATTGAAAAATATTCACGCAGCCGTTGGGATGTCTGGCATACCTTTATTCACAGGTGGGCGAGTCATGCATGCTGTAAGCTACATGTCTATCTGCATGTCTCATGTCATGGCCCTTGCTCCCCAGTGTGGAACCCATTGTGGCACTTGTCCCTTTGTGTGTCTCTCATCATCATTGTCCCCAGCAGAAAGTCCCTACCTATTTAAGTGCAAGAAGGGAACAAAGCCAGCATGATGCCAGAAAGTATATAACATAACATAATTCTTCACATGTAAGCCCACTTCATGTTATGGGAATAGTTTGTTGGACCCAGTCTCAAGGCTATGAGAACGCTAGTTATCAGGCCCCTCCAAGGCTATGAGAACATTGCTTCCCTTAGCTACCCAGACACCTGGGTGAGGAAGCCAGACTGCCTCCACTTACTGTATAATAGTTTTCCCATTTCCCCCCTTTATATCCCTCTGCCCTACACCCATCTCTCACCCACATTCCCCCCCTTAGTTCAGGTCGATATGTTGTACATACAAGCTCTTTGGCTTCTACATTTCTTATACCATTCTTAAACTTCCCCTATTTTGTACCAAACATTTATGTTTGTTATTCCCCATACCTTTTCCCTCATCTCCCCCTTATCCTCCTGGCTGATAACTCTCCATGTGATTTCCATTTCTGTGATTCTATGATTCTGTTCTTATTCTAGTTGTTTGCTTAGTTTGTTTTTAGGTTCAGTTGTTGCTACTTGTGAGTTTGTTGTCATTTTACTGTTCATATTTTTGATCTTCTTCTTTTTCTTAGATAAATCCCTTTAACATTTCATATAATAGGGGATTGGTGATGGTGAATTCCCTTAACTTGACCTCACCTGGGAAGCAGTTTATTTGCCTTTCCATTCTAAATGAAAGCTTTACTGGATAGAGTAATCTTTGATGTAGGTCTTTATCTTTCATGACTTTGAATACTTCTTTCCAGCCCCTTCTTGCTTGCAAGGTTTCTTTTGAGAAATCATCTGACAGCAAGGTTTCTTTTCAGAAATCATCTGATAGTCTTATGGGAACTCCCTTGTAGGTAACTACTTTTCCCTTGCTGCTTCTAAGATTTTGTCCTTATCTTTAATCTTGGCTAATGTAATTATGATGTGCCTTGGTGTATGCTTCCTTGGGTCCAACTTCTTTGGGACTCTCTGAGCTTCCAGAACTCCCAGGAAGTCTATTGCCTTTGCCAGAGTGGGGAAGTTCTCCTTCATTATTTGTTCAAATAAGTTATCAAATTTCTTGCTCTTCCTCTTCTCCTTCTGGGTCCCCTATCACTCAGATGGTAGAATGTTGAAAGTTGTCCTGGAGGTTCCTAAGCCTCTCCTCACTTTTTTGAATTCTTGTTTCTTCACTGTGTTCTGGTTGAATGTTTATTTCTTCCCTCTGCTCCAAGTTGTTGATTTGAGTCCCAATTTCCTTCCCTTCACTGTTAGTTCCCTGTATATTTTTCTTTATTTCACTTTGTATAGCCTTTACTTTTTACTCTATTTTTTTTACCCATACTCAGCCATTTCTGTGAGCATCCTGGTTACAAGTTTTGAACTTTGCATCTGATAGATTGGTTATCCCTTCATCGCTTGGTTGTATTTCCGCTGGAGCTTTGATCTGTTCTTTCATTGGGGCCATATGTTTTTTTTGTCTAGGTGCAGCTTCTATGTTATAAGGTCCAGAGCCTTAGGCATCCACCAGGGAGGGCCAACACTCTTTGCTGTATTGTGGTGGTGTATGTAGTGAGAGGTCAGAGAGGGAAAAGTGCTTGGCTCTCGGCTGGCTTTCAGTTACTTCCCCTGCTACCTACAAGCAAATTGGGCCCTTCTGGTGCTGATCCCCAGGTGGGTGGGCCTATGTAGGTTCTAGGACCCTATGGGTCTCTCCAATGAACTCTCCAGTGAGGCTGAGAGTTTTTCAGCCTCCACAACCCCCACAGGTTTTTAGAGCCAGAGGTTTTGAGGCTTTATCTCCCTGTGCCAGAACCCTGTGTTGTGCTGTCTGTTTTGCTCCCCAGTTGTTTTTCCCAATTATCCATGCATGCAAATATGGGACTGCCCAGTCCTCCAGCCACTGCCTTGCCCCAGGTCCTCTCTGCCCCTGGATGCCCATCTCTGCTCCTCCTACCACTCTGGACTAATGTTTGTTCTTTAACTCCTTGGTTGTTGGACTTACATATAGTTCAATTTTCTGGTAGTTCTGGTTATTTTTTGTTTTAAATTTGTTGTTGTCCTTTTGGTTGTGCAAGGAGGCAAACTATATCTACCTACACCTCCATCTTGGCCAGAAGTCTCTCAGTGCTACTTTT